>BPLR01021240.1:0-154534 GCA_021605095.1 Caerostris extrusa | reverse complement strand
ACACAATAATAATAATTAGGAAGTAATAATAGGCAATGGGTGGCTATAAGAAATAATACAATATACATATATTAGCATATATATATATATATATATAATATATATATATATATATATATATATATATATATATATATATATATATATATATATATATATATACAGAGAAAATAATATATATCACGATATACAAATAAATACATAAAAATACTAGAATAGAAGATCCAGTAGAAATAGGATATATTTTTAAACAGGGGTGAACAGGAAAAAATAAAATCCCTATGTGAAACATAATAAATATACTGAGGGATACTTTTTCAATTTTCTTATTCTGCTTAAAACAATCTAGATAGAAAGAAATTCAACGATGTATTCCGGATAACATGGAAGAACAATAATTATGTTACATTGTTAACTATACTGGACCATCGGAAAGCGTTAGATGATAGATTTTATACAGCTACACACAAATAAATAATAAAATTTGAAATGAAATGAGTGTTCTTTAATGATGTTGTCTATAATAAACATATATATGTGCATGTGTGGGCTATAAAATTGGCAAAAATACTTTTTTTCAATCATTTGGAATACTAATTTATTTTAATCCAAGAATAGGGATATTTTTTTATACATCTGTGTTTTTTAATAAAATACGTTCCACAACAATAATTTCTTTAACTTTTTTGGGATTACAACACCTACTCAAAGTTTAAACTTCCCAATGACCCCACCTATGGAGGTGCAAAAAACAAATGTACAATGCAATAATAATTACAGACAACGGAATTTCAACTCCATGTTGTTTTTTGTCTGGGATGGAAGGGAATATTTCAGGTAACCATCAGCAAATCTTATTAAGTAGTAGTTATTCTGAGCATATTAGAATATGAAGTAACTGATCATTATCTTCCTTGCGCAGAAAAGAAATAATCGACTAATGATAACTGATGTCTGAAAATAAAACTCTTGATTCTAGTTCTTCCCGCAACGTGAGAAAATCGCATTATTGTTCCTCAGCGTGTAGTAGACTCTAGGAATTATTCTTTTCAGCAGTTTCAAAAAAACTCCATCAATGATCTGGAAGCAAACATTTATATTGAAATCTCTCCCAAGAAGAATGGGAATATAATTCAGCTCCTATCCAAGTTCTGTATAACAATATTTATTTGTTTTTTCCTTTTATAAATCCTGGCGGTATTTTTTGTTTGCTTACTAGGCGATTAGCGGAATTGGTATAGGGGATTATAGATCTTCAAATATGGGCGTGAATGGTGGAGTGTCTGGAGCTCTGGGGTTCAGTGCCACAGGTGTCGGGTGTGCTATTTCCGGCGGTGCCATGGATGTTTGTAGTGGTTCGGAATCCACCTTAAACAGTAGGTCCCGGTCTAATATAGATTGTAGAAAGTTGTCTTGAGAGGTGGAGTCAGTCTTCAGCCGTCGTGGTGCCTCGACAAAGTGAAGCTGCATATTACCTTAGCTGTGGCCCAGTCGCCTGCGACGGGATCTTCTGGACCTGGTCGGGGCTTTAATGCACCAGGGATCGGTAACCATAATAACGACAGATTCAAATTGAATAGAATCGCTGTTTTTAATTAAACCATTATGAAGTAATGAAAGCAACACAACTAATAGAAAACTATAACACGTTGAAGAGATTATTATTCTGATGAAGTTGTCCATTTCAATTCCATCTACAAACAGGACGTGCGCGTATAGGTGCGTATGAAATCAGCAAAATAAACCAGTCCATTTCCGTGACCAAAATTTCCGAACTTGGTGTCTCGATTCTCATAGAAGTTTCAATTAAACAAAGAATTATTTCTTGCCTCTAGATTTCAAAAAAAAAAAAAAAAAAAAAAAAAAAAAAAAAAAAACAGAAGCGTATACTTTATGATATACATTTAATAAACCATTTCGAGAAAAATGTGTAAAATAATCACAAGCAGCAAAAATTAAATAAAAGTGATTGTGGTATTTCAACACTTTAATAAAAACAAAATTTTAAAAAAGAAAACATTATTAATGAAAAAGAAAAATGAAATTAATGAAAACACTAAGAGTAAAAAAACGAAGTGAAAAAAGAAAAATAGTGAATGAAGGATAAATTTTTAAAAAAGGTGTAGTTTTTCAAATTTTTATAGCAGCAGCTCCCTAGAGATCGAAATCCTCATTTTAAGAATCACTTACTGATGTATGCAATGAACAATCCATAAGCAGACGATGAAGGGGAAACTTAATAGCAAGGACGTTTGCGCTTTCCTGTATCGGTTATCATTATTTCTTGAAATCAATGACTGCGGTCTCGAGACCTGGCGTCCAATGTTGTAGTGGATGTTGTGGATTTGCGATCCACTTTAAATCGTAGGTCCCGTAATAGGATCGTAGAGCGTTGTGGGAGTAGTGTTAGTGTTTTGAGTCCGTAGCCTATCTTCCAGCTGCACTTGCACCCTGTGTAGTGCTAAATGAGTAACAGCGATGCAGCCTTTGTTGATGGCATAAAGATTAACTGTCTCTGTATTGCCAGATGCATTAGAACAACAATATGCCAACTACACTTCTCTAAATAACATAAATAATATAAAGAACATATATTTAAATATATATAATTTAAATTTAATATATAAAAAATAATTATTAAATTTAATATTTAAATATATATAAAATATAAATTTAAAACCTTTTATTTCAATACATGCATTATATCACTTAAAACATATAGTTAATATTTCATAACTGTCTGAAAGTAATTAGATTATAACAGTTATTATATATATTATTATAACAGTTGTCGTTTAGCAGTGTAGCAAAAATACCGTTTGTTCAGAAATTCATTTGAAAATTTTGAATGCCTGAATTCAATAACTTAATAGCTCGTGATTGTACAGCTGCGTCTAGACTTCTAATGACTCTAAAAACAAACTGTTTTCGAAAGCTTAAAGTCTGATCTTTAAAGTAAATCAATCTAAAAAAATTCTCGATTTATTTCACGAAAATCGTGATTTGAGCGGGGTCGCTTACCTTAATAAAAAATAAACTAAATCTTTTAGATAAATGTATGCATATTTATACATTTTATAAGTTCAGATTTGAAATAACTGTTGTATAATGGCTTATAAAATATATAATTATATAATGAATCTAAATTTAAAGTACAGGGTGATTTTTAATTAAAATCCCACTTTCGAAATGCTGTAAAGAAGGGATCACTCGTCACAATACGTTCACATTTGAATTGAAAATACTTGAAGAAGTGGGAAACGGTACGGCAACAAAAAATGTTCCACTTATTTTTTTTCATCCAATTTGGTGTGATCTTGGCGTGGTAGATGGGCTTTCCACTCACAGTGGCACAACAGTTGAATGACCTGGAAGTCATTTTTTCGTCAAAAAACCGAAACCATCAAGCACATGGAAACTACAGTTGGTTTAATGTGCAACTCGTCCAAATACGGTGTATTTCGATTCAAACTATCACAGGCAGTCGAATGCACTTTCTTTAGGTAGTTTACAGCGCCACAACAACTTTTACAACATTTTTTTTTTTATTTGGTATCGTTTCCCTTTCTTCAAGTATCTTCAGCTCAAATGTGAACTTATTGTGACGAGTGGTTCTTTTTTACAGTATTTTGAAAGTGGGACTTTAATTATAATCACCCTGTATATGTGAAAAACCTTTTGAGATTACATTGTCTTTTGATCCAATATATTGTTCAGATGAGTATCGAAATTCTAGTAACTCACCCATCAGCAATTACCTATTAAAAGCGGACAATGTAGCCTATCCCATCCGATGGCATAAACGGTAATTTTCGTCTCATTTTATGCAGTAGCCGCCGGTTTAATGCAGTCAACCACTTAAGCAACGTAATGCGTCAGCCCAGCGCAAATCATTAACATAACCTATTTCCAGCCGGCGCGCTACTCAATTTATACTTTGAGTGGAACGAGTGCGGAAGTAAGGATGGTAAAAATTACTCTGTGGAGATACTGAATCTTTTCTTGTGTGTTTAAGTACAACTAAAGGCATTGTGGAAGAAATCTTAATCCTATCACTCATAAAATATCACAGAAATTTAATGTTATTCATATTTGATACGACATTAAATGCAAAATGGATTTTTATTTTAATTAATTGCAAGAACTAAATACTAAATAAATTATCAATATATTTCCTGCATATATATTTCAAGGATTAAAAGCATTAAGCTAAAACGAGATGCTGTTAATTTTGTTGTCACCCAGTTTCAACCCATGTCAAATGCACAAAGCACGTAGAATGCATTATTATATTACTAAAAATTTCAAATAATTTCAAATTGTTAATTCCTTACAAATTATATAATTTGTAAGGAAAGTTAAGGTACGTTACAAATTATATAATTTGTAACGTACAGAATAGTTACGAATTTATAAGAATAGACTAGAAATTGAATTGACAGCTATTTTTATATAAAAACAAATTGATTTTTGGATAATGGGATAATAATTTGATTTTTTTTTTTTTAATATAAAAACCTCTTTACTTTGTTTACTACTTGAAAAAAATATAAATTTTGTTCACAAATATATATATATATATGTTTCGCAATGTATAAAGTGACTGCGAATTTATAAAAAAGACTTTGAATATCTGCCAGTTTAAGAAAAGTCCTTTGCCTATAGAGCAGCAGTTGTATAAAAGATTCAGCGTTAACAGGGTCGTCATAGAAATGACGCCCTGGGTAACGCTCCATAACACTGCATCCACATTTTGCCATTCCAAATTTGAATCCCCTCTGATAGCATCGTAAGGATTCGAATATTCTTCCTGGAACAAAAAAAAAAGCATTCCAATTTTAGAATTTATTGCTCTATGCCCAAAATAAACACTGTAGAACGCGATTAAACGTCGCACGTGGTTTCGAATCCAACGCACTATCCGACAGGACACTTAAACCCGTGATTATAATATTAAATATATTGAGCTGACAGTAACTATTCGTAACTGTATACTTTGTGATCATAGAATTTATTTCTTGTTTTTTACCTTAAATGCAAAAAAAGTGTTTAATAACACTAAATTATTATATTTTTAACATAGCCATAACTTTAACCCTTTGTTTGACACGCAGTTAAGAAACAGTGGAATCTCTGTGTTAGCTAACTCATAATACTCTGCTTGCTTAATATGCCACAACATAAAAAAAAAAAAACTTATTCTAATATGAACGATCATAACGATAAGTTTATATGCAGCATAAAAAAGCATTGACATTTAAATTTACAGCCTTATTCACCAGATTAATAAGGAATTTCCGCATGTGTATTACAGAAAAGAATCCAGAAAAGGTAAAGTTTAAGAAAGAGATGAATCAAACATAAAATGGCAAATTAATATCGATTTCTAAAAAGAAACTGTTCCTTTCATTTTTATGAAAATATTTCTAATTAAAAAATTAAACAGCTTTTGTAAAGCACAAGAAGGTGAGCCAAAAAAAAAAGGAATGTTTTTATTAAAATAATACCAAATATAAATTGTAACTTCTGTTATAAAGGGTTTTATAAACCAGAAAGAAAAGTTTTTATCAAAATAATACTAAATATAAACAGTAGCATCTATTATAAAGGTTTTTATTAATTAAAAAGAAAGATTAAAAAATACTAAATCTAAACCATAATATCTTTTATCATTATCAGTAGCGCAACATCCCCATGGTGGGCCAAGATCGTCTTCGCCTACTGGCAGATTTCGAGACAGGAGATGTTTTTTTACGGGATAGGGTTGCCAGTCGTACACCCAATACTCTGCAGTCATATTAGACCGAGACCTACGATTTAAAGTGGATTCCGAACCCCTATAAACATCCTCCGGGACTCGAACCCAACACATGTGGCACCGAGCACAATATCTTTTATAAAGGTTTTTATATACCAAAAAGAAAGGTTAACCAAACAAGAATGTTTTCATAAAAAATAGTACTAAATATTAGCAGAAACATATATTATAAAGACGATCAAAAAGGTGAACCAAAGAGGAACATTTTTATTGAAATAATACCAAACATAAACAGAACATATATTATAAAGGCAACCAAAAAAAGTAAGACAAAAGGGAAGATTTATATTATAATAATACCAAATATAAACCGAAACATTTATTATAAAAGCAAGCAACAAGATGAAGCAACGAGAAAAATTTGTATTAAAATAATATTAAATATAAACCGCAATAAATGTTATAAAGACGAACATCAAGGTAAAAGAAAAACGATTTTTATTAAAAATAATATTAAATATAAACCGCAACAAATGTTATAAAGGCAATCAACAAAGTGAACCTAAAAGCAAGATTTTTATTAAAATAATATTAAATGTAAATTGAGACAAATGTTATAAAGGTAAGCAACACGGTGAATGAAAAAGAAAAATGTGATACATTCAGAATATTGGTCAATCTTACACTTAAATTTAAAATAATCTTCGAAAAACCGCTTCTATAAGTTTAAGGTGAGCATTTAAAAAAATGGAAGATTTTTAAAAATAATATCAAGTATAAAACTTCAAACAACAAGGTGAATTTTTATTAAATTTATTTTTTGAGACTTTAACCAACTAATAAATATTTTCTTTAACCAACTTTAACAACGTGATACATTCAGAATATTGGTCAATCTTACACTTAAATTTAAAAAAAATCTTCGAAAAACCGCTTCTATAAGTTTAAAAGGTGAGCATTTAAAAAAATGGAAGATTTTTAAAAATAATATGAGTAAAACAGGGACACTTTATAAAGGCAAACAACAAGGTGAACCAAAAACAAAGATTTTTATTAAAATAATATTAAATGTAAATTGAGACAAATGTTATAAAAGTAAGCAACACGGTGAATGAAAAAGAAATTGTAATAAATATTTTTTCTTTAACCAACTTTACACGACGTCATTCAGAATATTAGTCAATCTAACACTTAAATTTAAAATAATCTTCGAAAAACCGCTTCTATAAGTTTAAAGGTGAGCATTTAAAAAATGGAAGATTTTTAAAAATAATATCAAGTATAAACAGGGACACCTATTATAAAGGCAAACAACAAGGTGAACCAAAAACAAAGATTTTTATTAAAATAATATTAAATGTAAATTGAGACAAATGTTATAAAGGTAAGCAACACGGTGAATGAAAAAGAAATGTACCGCTTTTTCAGTAATAAATATTTTTTCTTTAACCAACTTTACACAACGTGATACATTCAGAATATTGGTCAATCTTACACTTAAATTTAAAATAATCTTCAAAAAACCGCTTCTATAAGTTTAAAGGTGAGCATTTAAAAATCGAAGATTTTTAAAAATAATATCAAGTATAAACAGGGACACCTATTATAAAGGCAAACAACAAGGTGAACCAAAAACAGATTTTTTACTAAAAATAATAATAAATATAAACCGAGAAATATGTTATAAGGCAAAAAAAGGATTAATTATAAAATTTAATGCTAAATATGTTTTTTGTTCTAATGCAGCTGGCAAACACTTAGACAGCTTGGTCTTGGATGCCTTAAGTCAAGCGCTGCACAGACGTTACTCTCTTTGCATTACTCAGGAGGGCGCGTAACTTGAAGATAAGCTACGGGCGAGGAGTAACAATGCCCCCGCAACGCTCTGCGATCCTATTAGACCAGGACCTACGGCTTAAAGTGGATTCCGAACCACTACAAACATCCATGGCACCGCCGGAATTCGAACCCGAAAAACCTGTGGTACCGAGAGCCAGAGCGCTGCCACTCGGCTATTCAGGCCCCTTAATGCTAAATATAAACCGAAAGATATATTATAAGGGTAAGCAATACGATGAATCAAAAAGAAATAAGTTTTTTTCTGTAATAAATATTTTTCTTTAACCAACTCTATATAACGTGATGCATTCAGAATATTGATCAATTTCATACTTTAATTTAAAATAATCTCCGAAAAACCACCTACATAAATTTAAAGGTGAGCATTTAAAAATATTCTGTTTGTGATAATTAGTCTTTTCCAGAAAGTGATCCTTTTGCATAATAATGAGATAGTTAATTTCGTCAGGGTACTAAATTAACATTTATTTATTCTTGGGCAACAGGAATTAATTATCGGCCATTCTGTTTTCCTTTGGCTATTTTTATCGGTGCCCCATGCAAATGTTCGCCAAGGCAAAGGACAAATGGCGGTGGCATTAGGAATCGTGTCCTTATCTGGGAAGGATTCTGGTGAGATAAGGAGAGTAAATGCCACAGTGAACAAATCGCCGATAACATTGTTTGGCCATGTCGTGGGAGAAGGGGTTCCTACGTGAATAAATAAATTACTCTTTTTCTTTTGGACGTCATACTGAGCTACTACATCTACTCGTTCATATATATGGACATGCTTTAACAAACCATAATACAATAAATCCTTAATAAGATTGTCGATGGTAATATAAATGTTTTTTTTTTCAAAAGTATATACGAATATATGTATATATACATAATCATATATGCATACAACAGAATATATGAATTTCAATGAAATTAAACAGAAATCAATATTTTTTAGAATCAATATTCAAAAATTAGAATTCATATATTTATGATACAATATATATATATATATACAATGGAATATACGAACTTCAATGAAATTAAACAAAATCAATATTTTTTACAATCAATATTATACATATACATATTGATTGTAAAAATATTGATTTTTGTATATGCATATATATGATATATGTATATGTATAATATATGATATTATATACATATAATATACATATTTAAATATATAATCATTGAAGTTCGTATATTCTATTGTATATATATATATATATATATATATATATCAATAATATACATATACATATTTGCAATCAATATTATATATTTATATATACATATATATTATCATACCGGGCCTGATTGCCGAATAGCTAGCGCTCTGGCGCTCGGTACCACAGGTATCGGGTTCAAATCCCGACTTTGCCATGGGTGTTTGTAGTGGTTCGAATCCACTTTAAGCCGTAGGTCCCGGTCCTAACAAGGATCGTAGAGCGCCGCGGAGGCATTGTTACTCCGCGTCCGTGGCTTACCATCAAGTTACACGCGCCCCCTGGGTAATACAGAGTAACATCGATGCAGCCTTTATGGCGAAAGATCACGGTCTATTTACCAGCTGCATTAGGAATATATATATATATATATATATTATTATCATATATACATACAAAATATATGAATTTCAATGAAATTAAACAGAAATCAATATTTTTTCCAATCGATATTCAAGAATTAAAATTCATATATTTATGATGCAATATATATATATATACATACAACAAAATATATGAATTTCAATTAAATTAAACAAAAATTAACGTTTTTTACAATCGATATTCAAATATTAGTATTCATATATTTATGATCCAATATTATAAATTATTTTGAATATTATAATATAATTATATGCTAAAATATTTTTAAAAACTATAAGTACAAAATTATCAATATGTATTTTTGAAATACTAGATTAAAAAAGAATTTAATATCTGTGTTCAGTTACTTTTTTAAGGCATAATTTCGAAAATTAATGAATTTATCTAATTAAAGTAAAAAAATAATCAACCTTTATTGTTTGTTTGATTTTTTTTTTTTTTTTTTTTTTTTTTTTTTTTTTTTTTTTTACAAATTTTTCACAAAAACAATGCAAAAATGAAAAATTAATTTAATAAAATAATTTCAAAACATACGGTAAAATTTGACTTATTAATTCTCTTAAAAGTTGATTTTAAAATTATAGAATGGAAACTTTCAAATTAAAGCAAAGCAAATCACCATAAAAGTTAATTATTACCATTTACATTAATTAACTATGTTTCGCTTCAAATAAATTCAACATAAAAGAAGCTTTTAAGTAAATTAAAAAAAAAATTTAAATTTCTAAATTTCAAAAGTATAGAAAAAACATGTCAATTAATAAAATATAACTAACATATGTTTATAAATTAAAAATTGAAATCATTAAAAAGTTTAATAATTATCAAAAATAATGCTAATATTAGTCTCAGAAACCAAAGAAACTGTGATCTAACAAATCCTTTCAAAAATCTTTTTTGAATTTTTCCTTTTCAATTCTTAAAAATATATCTATTCCTTTATATTCCCAAAAGACAAAAGAAACATTTTAAGAAATTTTTTATAAAGATTAAATTAAATTTTTCTGTTGAAAATACTTCTGTTGAATATACTTTGTAGAAAAGAGTTTTTCACATTAACAAACGAATGCTTTTAATTCTGAATATATTTTCACAATTAAAATCAAATAAAAATTTTAATACAAAATATTCGCCTATTTTATTATCTATAAAAGTACTTATTTCGATATATTTCAAATTGTTTTTTTTTTTTTTAATTTTCCCTAGAACATATGAGTGATTTGAGATTTGGTATCTAAAAGTCCTATAATTTCAGAAAGAAAAGTATTTTTATATGAAAGAAGTATTTGATGTAAATCAAAAGATGCACAAATTCAATGCACTAACAAATTATCAGTTGCTTATCTTATCTAATCACTTAATCATTATCTAAACAACAATGTATATAATATATATTGTCTGAGTAAATCTTTCACGTGTCTTTTTAAAATATTTACACAGAAATCAAGATTATTTCTGTACATCTAAATTATAACGTGTGTAACGCTATTAAATTGTCTAATCAAATATCTTGATAAGAATCTCACACAATTTAAAATTTATAATATTTACATCTGTCATATATCATAAAAGACATTTTTTCCCCTTCAAAACAAAAGAAAATTCAATTATTCAAATTGAAGCAATCCTAGATTTTTGTGTATCCTTGTAAACTAATAACAAACAAAAATATATATCCTTTATAAATCATTTGAATCTTTTATCGTTTAAGCAAAAGACATTTAGTTTTTAAATTTAAAATTAAAATTAAATTTTAAATTTTTTTAGTCTGATCACAAATTAAAAAATGTTTATATTTGTCACACTTTTAAAAATGCAATATTTCCCACCCACCCCAAAAACACAAATCTAGATATGAATCTCACATATCTAAAATTAATAATACTTACACCTGTCATTTATCATATAACATATTTTTTTTTTACCTCAAAATAAAAAGAATTCAGTTGTTCTAATTAAAACAATCCTAGATTTTTGTGCACCCTTGTAATTTTATAACAAACAAAAATCTATATATATTTATATTGTTTGAACAAAAAAATAGTAAGATTTAAATCTTTCAGATCACAAACAAAAAAAAAAATTATGCTTACATTTGTCACAGTTTAAAAAATACATCATTTTCCCCCAAAAACAAGTATCTAGTTATGAATCTCACACATTTAAAACTAATGATACTTACACCTGTCATTTATCACATTTTTTTACTACAAACCAGAAAAAAATTCAGTTATTCTAATTAAAATGATGCTATATTTTTTGCGGGTCCTTGCAATCTTACAACAAACAAAAATATATCCTTCAAAAATCGTTTAAATAGTTTGAGCTAAAGATATTTAGATTTAAACCTCTCTGACAACGAACAAAAAAGATTGCATTTACATTTCTCACTTGATATAAATATCACATTTAAAATTAATAATATTTACATTTGTCAATATTCATAAAACCCATTTTTTTCTTGAAAACAAAAAAAAAAAAATCAGTTATTCTAGTTGAAGCAATCCTAAACTTTTTGTGTATCTAAATAATCGTATAACAAACAAGCAAAAAATAATGTTTACGTCTGTCACACTTTAAAAAATATATATATACAATTTTTTTCCGCCAAAAAAACAAAGCAATAAAAGCTGAATGCCATAAAAAGAAACAGTCAAAATGTCTAGAAATAGTATTATTATGTTATATATCATTATATAATTTAATAATATTATATACCAGAATGTATGAGATTTATATACCATTTTGAAATAGTTTGAACAAAAGTTATTAAGATTTAAATCTCTCTTATCACAAACAAAAAAAATTATGTTTACAAAAACACTTTTAAAATATAAAATATTTTTTTGCCAAAAACACATATCTAGATATAAATCCAACAAATTTAAAACTAATAATCCAATTAGTTACATCTGCGATTTATCATATAATACATTAATTTAAAATTAATTTAATTTAATTAATTTTTAAATCAGTCATTCTAGTTTTAAACAATCCTAGATTTTTGTGTATTCTCTTAATCTTACAACACACAAAAAAAATAATGTTTACGTCTGTCACACTTTAGAAAAAAATGTATACAATTTTTTTTTCCGCCCAAAAACAAAGCAATAAAAGTTGAATGCCATAAAAAAAGAAACAGTCAAAACGTCTAGAAATAGCAAAAACCAAAAAAAAGGCACTAACCTTGAACCAAAAATGAAACGACGACTGTTAGAATCATCAACACAGGTTGCCTTGGCAGCAGAATATTTGCACACGCCATAATGCTTTTTCTCTCTTTCCAAAATGCAACGAGACGTTTCAGGACACAAAATAATAAGGATGTGTTTGTTTGACACAGTTTATTTCCTACTTGAGTTCACATCCAATTTCTATTATCCAGATCGTTGCAATTTCGACTAAAAACTTATTCACAGTTGAGGTATTATCTAACTGTCTATATCTCCAGTGCCATCGTTCTCATCATAGAGCTATTGACAAAAGTTACCAATCCTGCTTTGGTTGACTTAGATAGGATTGTTTGTCACAACACAAAGATTCAACAATCAGAAATAACCAACGTCCAGTCGGCTATCATGCATAAAAAAATCACTTGTAGTTTACCACTCATACTCTGTTGGACATTCTAATTTGTAGGGTGATATAGAGACTTTGTTTTATCACAAATATGAGAAACTTTACGTATGTTTTCTGCAGTCAACAGAAATAATTAAAGAACATATCCATTCATAAATTTCATTTGTAGGAAAATATTTTAACTATAGAGGATTATTTATAGTTTGCTTTGATATGTCAGCACAAATTATGGTTATTTACTTTAGAATTGAAAATTAAGAAATTATAAAGATCGCACTGCATTTGAATAATTTTCTTGGAATAAAATAAACATAGTTTAAAACTTTCTTCTCGTTAGCTTATAAAAAGAAATCTAATCATAAGAAAGAATTCTTTATATACCATTCCTTCTATATTTTCCATATATAGGGAGGCTAATTTTTAAAACTATCACTTAAATGTGAATTGCTGAAACAAAATTATTTGAAATTGTCCAAACAGTTTTAACAATAATTTCTCTTATTTTTGCTTTAGGAAACTATAATTCGTTTATTTTTAAAATAGAGTCTGAACAATATTTTGAAATATAGTTAATTTTTTAAATATAATTTAAGTACAAAAATTTATTATTCCCGAAATAAATATATTTAAAACTTTTGTAAGACGATTTAAAAATACCATTCATAATTTTTCTGTCATTTAGCAGGTTATTTCAATTATAAGAATAATTTTCCTGTGCTAAATTTATTCTGTATTAATTTATTTATATTTTAGATCCTTATACATTAAAAATTTTAACACACTATATGCACTTTTAAAATTTACGTATCAGTAAAATCAAGAATCTTAACTATTTCAATCCATTAACATCTAAGATTTTTAATCATTGATAATTAATATGCTATTTCAATTTTACAGACTATTATTCAAATTATCTTAATATTAATATAATTATATTTGAAAGAAAATTTAAAACCAAAGCGTTAAATTCATAATATCATAAACATTGCAATCTTAATTTAAAAGCAAATATTTGAAAATATCAATTACAAAAATGCATACAAATAAATATAACTATTTTCAATAATAGCGCAATTTTAATTTATTAATTAAATTTATTACTCGTTTCTGCAGTAAATTCCGATTATTTAAATTTAATAACTGTTTTTAAATATTTAAGTTTTTATAAATAATGAAGTAGTTAATCTTTATTGCAATTCAGATTGAATTTTAGATTTTTAGAACGGCATTACATATGAAATTTTCCATATTTTTATGTTTTCTCTTTTCGAAAAACTATTGTTGCAAATAAACTAAAATCTCAAACACCAATATTATGGTAACTTCACAAACAACTTTCACCGACACATATAAGGCTTCAATTTTCACTTCATCCACTAAACAAAACTTTCTTTAATCCGTTTTTCTCCAATTCCAATCTTCAAACAGATTGTCTAAAGTACTTTAAACACGCGTCGTTTATCCAAACTTCAGTCTTCATCCTGGGTGCGACTGTCACAGAAGCGGCAGGAAACAAAAGGTCTCTGTCACAGTTGGCGAACTTCTCCGGAGCTTCTGAGCACGTGGAGACGGATCCGCTCACTGAACGCTCGGATCCGCCGGTTATTCGCTCCGGGAAAAGTAGCCCCGCCCTCGCGACGTGACGTCACGGGAATCGAAGAAGCAGATGGATGGGGGCTTTTGAACGACCCGTATCATGAAATTTTTAGATGTTTATTGTTGAAACTTTGTTTCAGTTTTTCTGAAACGTTTGTTATTTCTAACTTTTTGGGAAAGAAATTTTTTAATTTTAATTCATAGATCAAATTAAATGTGATTTGGGGTCTGATGGCTGAACACCTGGCGCTCGGTGCTATAAATTTCGGGTTCGAGTTCCGGCGGTGCCATGGATGTTTGTAGTGGTTCGGAATCCATGTCTCGATCTAATAGGATCGTCGAGCGCTGTAGGGGTAGTATTCTTCGCGTCCATAACCTGTCTTCAAGCTACGTGCCCTCTGGGTAGTGCTAATATGAGTAACGTCGGTGCAGCCCTCGCTTATGGCATAAAGATAACTATCTAAGTATATTCCAGCTGCATTAGAAAAAAAAAAGATTCTAGTTATACCTCGCTAAAGTACGACATTAAGTATCCAAACATTTAACGCTATTCCATTATAATGCATTAATTCTCTAAATCAGATATTTTTAATCATCCCAAGCTTACAGTATGGTTGCAAACTCTATCATACTTTTATCTTTCGAATGTTGTTAAAATGTATCTTTAAATAAGCATAATAGAGCCTTAGATACCTTTTTAAATATTGAATTCAATAGAAAACAATGATACCCTAAGAAATCAAACTCTATTTGAAATTGTGTAACTCTTAACGGAAACATAAGTAATGTGATATTATACAAGTGAATAATTGTGCAGTACTACCACTATTTTTAAAAACAATGTCGATACTATGTGTGTATATTAAACAGTAACAACTTTTCTAATAAGATCGTAGAGCTTTGTGGGAATAGTGCTACTCACGTCTGTAGCCTATCTTCAAGCTACATCGTGCCCCCCTGCGTAGTGCTAAATGAGTAACAGAGTTCGTCGGTGCAGCCCACTTTGGGATGCTTACAGGACATGGTCAATACGACCCAATTCTCGAAGCAATTAAAATATTTAAATGTGAATTTTCTAATTGATTTAATAGAATTTTTAATGATTAATATTTTAAGATAAATTTATATAAGATGATAATGATTAAGATATTTTTGCTCTTGTATGCAAATTTAACAATATATATTTCAGGAGATTTATTTTTACTTTACGACGTGTAAAATTGTTAAATAATTGTTTTGGAACAACACTGGAATAACATCACATTGCCTTACAGGAGAACCTTCTGAGTTTTGGCACAGTTTGAATCTTGGACAAAAGAAAAACAGGAATATTTCCACCCAAGCAACTAAACTGAAAAAGGAGACACATGCACAAACTGTCACAATTGAATTAAATCTTCTCTCGGTTTAAAAGCAGTGAACGCAAAGCAGGCATCTTACGGAATCTAACCCGACCCTTCAAGTTTACTCGTTGCTACAATTTTTTGTTGAACCTCAGTAAGTTCAAAGTCATTTAATAAAATTCAGGATGATCAATTGGTAAAGGTCATTTAATAAAATTTTGGAAAAATCCTTTGATAAAGGTCATTTAATAAAAATCTGGAATAGAATTTGGGACGAGAGATTTTCTTTGTTGAACATCAGTGGGATAAAGGTCATTTAATGAAATTCAAGAATATCAATTGGTAAAGGCCACTTAATAAAATTGAGGAAGAGCATTTGGTAAAGGCCATTTAATAAAATCAATTGGTAAAGATCATTTAAGGGCCTTGGAAGGAAGATCAGTTGGAAGGCCAAGAATATCAATTGGTAAAGGCCACTTAATAAAATTCTGGAAGATCAATTGGTAAAGGCCACTTAATAAAATTCTGGAAGATCAATTGGTAAAGGCCACTTAATAAAATTCTGGAAAATCAATTGGTATTGGTCATTTAATAAAAATTCAGGAAAAGTGTTTGGGAAGAGAAATTTTCTTTACTGAAATATGGGGAAACTCCCTCTTGGCAGTTTGACTGTCGATGAGATGCTTTTGTCACAATTACCATCTATTCCCCTTCATTGGGAAAGCAGCAATGAGCACCACCAGGTTTCAAACCTAAGCTCTCCTTCATGCTAGTTGCTCATTCTATCATTCAGACATAAGTCAGACAGGTTTTGCAATTGACACAGAAATAAAATAACTTTTATCTCTCTCATGTTCCATAATTGTATCAGGTTCTGCTATCAAATAACATCACTACAAAATAACTGAAAGAAAACTGATAATTTCCATGTCCAAAGGAATGTAGACCATTTCTATTAGTTAACAATTAACTCAAATCAACAAACTAACCAAATCTTAACTCTTTCACCATAAGAGTAGAAAGAAAATGGAGTGCATCCCTCTATTCTAAAATACAGAAAGTTTTGGAAAGCATCTTCCGTTCTTTTCGCACTACAGCTAGCTCTATATCGATGCTTATCCTCTTTCCTCTGCTGCATTTATTTTGAAAATGTAAACATGTTACGAAGCAATTCCGAAAATTCCGAGAAATTCTTCTTCTCGAGTTATAGATTTATTGAGTGCTTACTAAAGATATATAGATGCAAGAAATGTCATTTTTGCTTATAACTGTAGTCATTTTGTATGAAATGGAATAGAACATTACAAAAAGAGTTCATATAAATGAATATTTTTATTTTTTTAATAGTTTTGGAAGGAAAATTTATTAATAGACTATAAATGCCAAATATTTAAAAAAAATTAAATTTGCGTTTATTTACAGCCGAAATGAACCATTTCGTTTGAAAATCGATGCATGATAGCAGACCTTTTCCTCCCATCGCCCCAACAGCAAAGAATGTTTCCAAAAAACGCCAAGCTATGATCGAATGTATTAAATTACGAAATAAAAATCACATGAGGATTATGTTTGCTCCAAAATTGGCAACCCCGAATGCGAGCTCTATTACATTACTACACCATGAGATGTACGAGCCCTTAAACAAAATATATTTTTCTTTCTAATGCAGCTGGCAAACACTTAGACAGCTTGGTCTTGGATGCCTTAAAGCAAGCGCTGCACAGACGTTACTCACTTTGCATTACCCAGGGGGCGCCTGTAACTCGAAGATACGGACGCAGAGTAACAATGCCCAACGCTCTACGATCCTAATGGGACCGGGACCTACGGCCTAAAGTGGATTCGAACCACTACAAACATCCATGGCACCGCCGGACTCGAACCCTAAACCTGTGGTACCGAGCGCCAGAGCACTAGCCACTCGGCCATTCAGGTCCCGTGATCGAATGTATTAAGCTACAAAATACAAATCACGTGAGGATTATGTTTGCTCAAAATTGGCAACCCCGAATGACATTACTATCCTATGAGATGTACGACTCTAAACAAAATATATATCAAACAATAAACATATATAAAAATCAGACTGTCGATACGAGACAGTTTCCACCGACAACTCATTTTAAAGCACTGATTGCATCGTGAGTCACTAAAATAATACAACCCTTTCGGACTAACCCGCGAGCTCTGTCACTCGACCCTCTTTCCAACAATTGCGTTTATTTTTATATTATTTTCACAAAATATGCAAAAATAAAATAACAGACTTTGATATCAAAAGCAAACAAATCCTCACTTTTTCAAAGAAAAAAAAATAATCCAATCTTTACTTTGCACTTAATATCCTTCGAACTTTCCTGCAAAGTAAAATATCTTTTTTTTCCTCGTAGTCCACTTTTCAGACATTTTTAAAAATTCAACCCAGAAATGAATCCATCAATTTTGAAAAAAAAATCTAAAAATATTTCAATAAATATTTACAAAATATATTATTAATTAAAGAGTGTTTTTAAAAGTTCTTTAAGCTATAATAAAAATCAACTGCACTTTAAGATAAAAAGGACAAAGAGTTGTCTTGAAACACCATGAAGTATCTTTGTGTTGTACCATGAAGTGTCTCGGTGTTGTACCATGAAGTGTCTCGGTGTTGTACCATGAAGTGTCTCGGTGTTTACCAGGAAGTGTCTTGGTGTTATACCATGAAGTATCTTGGTGTTATACCATGAAGTATCTTGGTGTTATACCATGAAGTATCTTGGTGTTATACCATGAAGTATCTTGGTGTTATACCATGAAGTATCTAAATGTTATACCAGGAAGTATATTGGTGTATATAACCTGTTATATCTAAATCCTTCTTATCAAACTGCAACCAAGTTTCATATTTTAATACCTTTCAATTCAACATAAATTTAATAAAACTCAATAAATTTATTTTACAAATTTTCTAATCCATTAGTAAAGATAGTAGTTCATGAAATTACGGTTAAAGAGTCAGGAGTCAGGAGTTGATACAAAAGTTCTATCCAGGAGTCAAAAGTTTTTGGCCAATATTCCAGCCCTGCTAAAGACGATCAAATACAAATTATCATCAAATCCCGAGTATGATCTATTGATGATCTATCTAGCGATCTAGCTGACCATAGAGGGCCTGATGGCCGAGTGGTTGGTGCTCTGGCGCTCGGTGCCACAGATTTCGGGTTCGAATCCCGACGATGCCATGGATGTTTGTAGTGGTTCGGAATCTACATCAAACAGTACTTCCCGGTCTCATATGACCGTAGGCGTCCCCAGATCAGAACCAATCAGACTTCTTCTCACCCAAATCATTCCAAACTGTAAAGGGGCAAACTCAGCTCTAGGCACAATGATGATGTGGTGTGGTATAGTAATAGTAGTAGTAACTGACCATAGAAGTGTTTAGCAAGCATGAAGAAAAAAAGTAGAAATAATTGTTGTTTTGACCTGGTGCTTCCAACCCCGAATCTCGCCAAAGTAACTCGACAGCTGGAAAGAGTTTGGCAAAAACAACCCCACAGCGGAAATTCATCAACTCAACTACTGCAAGTTAATCTACGAAATATTTATATTTAAAAAGTTTTATAAAATGGACAACAATATTTCACACCATTTTAGTGGACAATGTTCCAGGTTCGGGGTAAGGATTAATGTTTTTTCAAACAATTTTCGGAACAAATTAGTCCACCTTTTGAGTTTCGTATTTTAAAGAACTATAAAAATTTCATTCAAACATTTTGATTGTAGGGCCTGAAGGCAAGAGTGACTAGCGCTCTGTCGCTCGGTACCACAGGTTTCGGGTTCAGTCCCGGTGGTGTCATGGATATTTGTAGTAGTTCTGAATTCACTTTAAACAGTATGTCCCGATCTAGCATGATCGTAGAACGCTGTGGAGGTACTGTTGCTCCGCGTCCGTAGCTTATCTTCCAAGCTACACGCACCTCCTGGATAGTGCTAAGTGAGTAACGTCGGTGCAACGCTTGCCTTGGGGCATCCAAGACAATTATATAAGTGTTTGCCAGCTGCATTAGAACAAAAAAAAATTTTTGATTGTCGATGGTATATATTTATCACAGTCTTTAAAACATTTTTTTTTAGAATACGCTACCAACAGAACCAAATGATTAAATTACAGACTACTTCTAGGCATAAACTGGAGTGATTTTCTTTAATAATTTCTTTTTAAAATGGAATGCATTTCTTTATTTATCATTCAAATAATTTTGCTCCTGGTTTCTTATTTCTGATATCCGTGCCGTAAAAAGCTGGAAATTCCTAGAAACGAACTCTTAGAAATTCAATAGAGACGTGACTCACGCCAGACTCAATTTTTAATACTTGATCTTCTCCGGTAAATATCGCTTTTCGCCCCCGCGTTTAAAATCAATAAGCCGCTTCCAAAAATAGTTAGCTCCCCGGGAAAACTTTCCTCTCGTTAACTAACAAAAGAAAGAAATGTTAGGATTTCGCTAGTTTAAAAAAATGTTTTAAAAATATGCATAAGCTAGTATATGAACTGTATATAACTATACACAAAGTGTGTGTGTTTTAATATTGTCTTTCTACTTTTTTTGTGCTTCATAAGCATAAGATAAACCCTCCTCCAAAAGTTTAATACATAGAATTTAATTTATAGTTCCAAAAATACTCAGAGAATATGATAATGCTTTTAAAGTAACTTTAAAGCACTATTTGACATAATTCCATAAAAAATAAAATAATATAAAACAGAAAAATTAATTATTTATTAAATTAAGAATTTAAATTTAAACTCACTTATTTGGCATAATGCGAACACAATGTTGTCAATAAGTCATTCCATAATGTTAATTAAGTTCCCTCATCTGGATTTAAAAATGCATTCACCTATAACCTGAGTGAAATTTATCAGTAAGATTTTTAAACAACTTGAAACATCAAAAATAACTTAAAGAAAACTGGAGGTTTAGCATCAGGATTACCAACTTAGAATCTTTATATAAATCAAAACAGGGGGACCTAATGGCCGACTGGCTATCGCTCGGTACCACAGGTTTCGAGTTCGAATCTCAGCGGCGCCATGGGTGTTTGTAGTGGTTCGAATCCCTTTAAACCGTAGGTCCCCGTCTAATAGGAGCGCGGTGGGGGTTAATGTTACTCACTATCTTCATGCTACATGGGCCCCCTGGGTGTGCTAAACGAGTACCAGCGGTGCAGCCCTTGCTTATGACATGAAGATTAACTCTCTCTGTATGGCCAGCTGCAGTAGTACAACAACAACATACACTGAAGTGACAAAAGTCATGGGATAGCAATATGCAAATTTTCAGATGGCAGTAACATCGCGTAGAACAGGTATAAATGCGCAGTGCTTTCGCAGAGCTTTCATTTCTGTTCAAGTTATTCATGTGAAGAGGTTTTGATGTGATGATGACCGCACGACGGGAATTAACAGACTTTGAACGCGGAATGTTAGTTGGAGCTAGACGCATGGGTCATGCCATTTCGAAATCGTTAGGGAATTCAACATTCCCAGATCCACTGTGTCAAGAGTTAGAGTGCCGAGAGTATGACATTTCAGGCATAACATCCCACCATGGACAGCGCAGTGGTCGACCGCCTGCACTTAACGACCGAGACCGGCGACGTCTGCAAGAGTCGTAAATTCTAACAGACAAGCAACACTGCGTCAAATAACCGCAGAAATCAATATGGGACGTACAAGGGACTTGTCTGTTAGAACTGTGCGGAGAAATTTGGCTTTCTTGGGCTATTCCAGCAGAAGACCGACTCGAGTGCCTTTACTGACAGAGAACGACATCGCTTGCAGCGACTCTCGTGGGCACGTGAGCATATCGGTTGGTTCCTAGATGAATAGAAAACCGTGG
Source organism: Caerostris extrusa (assembly GCA_021605095.1). Lineage (NCBI taxonomy): Eukaryota > Metazoa > Arthropoda > Arachnida > Araneae > Araneidae > Caerostris > Caerostris extrusa. The sequence continues at coordinate 132,915 of BPLR01021240.1, read as the reverse complement.
CCTGGTCCGATGAGTCACGATTTCAGTTGGTAAGAGCTGATGGTAGGGTTCGAGTGTGGCCCAGACCCCACACGAAGCCATGGACCCAAACTGTCAGCAAGGCACTGTTCAAGCTGGTGGTGGCTCCGTAATGGTGTGGGCTGTTTTTTCATGCCATGGACTTGGTCCTCTGGTGCGACTGGACCGAACATTGACTGGAAATGCTTATGTTCAGCTACTTGGAGATCACTTGCAGCCATTCATGGACTTCTTGTACCCAAACAACGATGGGATTTTTATGGATGACAATGCGCCATGTCACCGGGCTACAACTGTTCGCGATTGGTTTGAAGAACATTCTGGACAATTCCAACGAATGATCTGGCCACCTAGATCGCCCGACATGATGCTGATAAATCTCGATGGGATTCGAGCATTTATGGGACATCATCGAGAGGTCTGTTCGTGCCCAAAATCCTGCACCATCAACGCTTTCACAATTATGGACGTCTATCGAGACAGCGTGGCTCAATATTCCTGCAGATGACTTCCAACGACTTGTTGAGTCCATGCCACGTCGAGTTGCTGCACTTCGCCGGGCGAAAGGAGGGCCGACACGATATTAAGAGGTATCCCATGACTTTTGTCACTTCAGTGTATAAAGCAAAATAAGCAACAAAGTAGAAAAAGCAACATTGTATAAGACGTAACAGAGATTTTGCAGAATGTTTAGTTATGATGTTTCGCTCTAGTAAAACTATAAAAGATATATTTTTTAACATTATAATGTTTGAAATAAAAACCAAGGATCAAGATTTCATCTAGAAACATCTTAAAGAATACCCAAATATTGGCAACTCTAGCCTTAAAATGTTCTTTCTAAATTAAAAAATACAATAGTGATACAATATAAATGCAGTTGAGCGATATCTCTTCAGGAAGTGCGCTGTCTGATGCACACTCTTCAATATATCTAATGTTCCAATTATGTTAAATAATTTTCTACTATAAGATTGAAAACAAGACTGGAATCATAGCTAAATAGGGTGTAAAATTTTCCAAATCATGCCTAAATACTCAAAACATTCATAGCATTCTTTCTAGAGAAAAAAATTATGTCTACAAAAGAGATGATACATTCATTACATACTCACGAGATTCAAACCTTTTGAAAGATTATTTCTGCTACTGCGGCGGCAGCCTGGTGGCCAATGGCTAGTGCTGTGGTCTTCGGTTTTGAATCCTAGCGGTAGCATGGATGTTTGTGAGTGGTTCCGGAACCCACGTTAAACTGTAGATCCCGGTCTAATCAACTTACAGTGTGCACAAAATGGCCGTAGAGCGACTAACCTAACCTAGCTACTGTGGCACTCCCTGTGTAAGCACTTGTCCTCTTGCAGAATCATGCATCTTATAATCCCGATATAAGCTTCTTTACCTTCACTCGCACAGAAATATATGGACCAGCTGGATAATCATCCTTTTAATAAACTTTATAGAAGCAAATGCACAATTACTGATACCAAGTATCTATTTACACGTGAAATAATAATTGAATTATCTGCACTCATCCTTTCACATAAAACAAAAGTATTTCTCATAGTATTATAGTATAGCCGTACCATGCCGTACTTAAATTTTCATATCATGTTGATAACTATTGGCTTGTTTATAATAACCAATGTTATTAATTAAATTTAATGAATGAATTAATATTTTTAAAAACTGCATTCACATTCAGTGTCATCCACTACAAGTTCAAAGAAATGTATTTGAACTCGAGTGGATGAATACAAAGTATTTTATGAACATTTGAAAATTTGAACAAGGTATATATAGGAGAGTGCGAGCTAATCGTAGGAATTGAAAAAAAAAGTTAGATTTAACGGTTCGCTTGGTGACCTTCAGAACAAAATTCTCTGCTGTGAAGGGCGGCAAAACCTAGAAATAATATTAATACAACTAGAACTTTTGGAAATCCCAGTAGATTGTGTCACTTGTCTGATAAGACTAAAAGCAGATGTTGATAATCAAATTAGAGGATACTTCTTGTGACACAAGAGCGAGCAACTTGTAGCTTGTGGATAAAAGAAGAACACAAATATTTACAGAAAAGAAACATTAATAGAAACACAAAGAAACATTAAATAACACACACATATATATATATATATAATAATACGTGTGTGTGTTATTTCAAACTCTGTTAGTGTTTCTTTGTGTAAATATTTGTGTTCTTCTTTTATCTGCCAATATTCTAGTCGACATCTAATCTAGTTCAATCTTTTGACATTTGTGTTTAATGATTTTCAATTTAGTTGAAGCACGTCGAATCTTGAACATTTTTAAGGGTCTCAATGTGAGGCACTTTAAGGGTTTTGTACAAAGAATATTATTAGGGAATTAGGTATGGAAAATAGGTTCGCGCTATTTACTTTATTGTTGCCTGTACACCAGAAGTTTCATCTTACATATATAATTTTTTCCTATTTAATTATAATTATATGTACGATCCTATTATAATATCTTTATATGTATATAATTCTTCTGTACTTGTGTTTGTCACTGAACTATTCCTAAACGGCTGAACCAATTGTGATCAAATTTTTTGTGTCTTTGAAAGAGGGTCCCTCGATGGTTTAAATTACAAATACTACTGTGCCTAAAAAGTAAAAACCAAATTTCTTTTAAAAATCTGTTTATTTATTCTTCCAAATTTATTTCATCGCCTTCAAAGTAATCCCCTCCGGACACAATGCACTTATGCCAACTTTTTTTCCCAATCCTCAATGCATGCTAAAAAGTCATCGGCAGGGAATGACCTTCAAAGCGAGAGGTGATTCACGTTGAATCTCTTCAATCACTCAAAACGGTGTCCCGGAGTGGTCTTTTGAGTTTAGGGAATAGCCAGAAGTCTCACGGTGTGAATACGGTGGTTGTGGAATGATATGGGTTTCATTTTTGTCGAAAAGGTCACGAAGAATCAATGCAGTGTGAACTGGAGCATTCAGTGTTTTCGATACCAATCGAGATTTGACGCGTTTGAGGCCCAAAATGGAATTGACCGATCCTTGTATAAAACATCCGACTATAAAATATTCACGGCACAACCGGGAGTCGAACTCGTAACATCTGGTACTGAAAGCAAGAGCGCTAGCCATTTGGCCGTCAGGTCCTTCTACATAAATTCTTAAATACTTGTATTTACAGCAGATGCATTCGGGTTAATATGCTGTATGAGATTTAACTGTACCTCTTAACAGAATTATTTATCTGTTCAACGTTATAATCTCAGAAACAATATTAAATGATCACTCAACACAACCTCTATAAATGTTGTCTCATCCTTTCTGTAGCATTTTCATACGATATATCTGTAAATTATCAAAAAAATCACTCACTCCCTTACAGAAAGCGACCTGATGGCCACTGGCTAGCGCTCTGGCTTTTGGTACTTCCTGGCTGTCACACGGATATTTGTAAGTGGTTCGGAATCCACTTTAAACTTTAGGTTCCGTCTAACTAGCCTAAAGGGGGCGTCATGGTCGAGTGGCTAGCGCTCTGGCGCTCGGTACGGCAGGTTTCGGGTTAGAATCCCGGTGGTGCCATGGATGTTTGTAGTAGTTCGGAATCCACTTTAAGCCGTATATCCCTGTCTCATATGACCGTAGAGCGTCACAGAGTCCAATCAGACTTCTCACCCACATCTTTCGCGAACTTTAAAGGGGCAACTCAGCTCTAGGCGCTGTGATGTAGTGTGGTGTAGTAGTAGTAACTAGCCGAAAGTGTGCATAAGATGACCGTAGAGCGACAAACCAAACCTCCCCTTGATGGAATCTTAATATGGATCAAGTTGAACATCAGTTTACGAGGATATTTGAAATTCTTACTTTATAAGTGTTTTCGCGTGGGCGTCGTGCTCATCCGCTTGTAAGATTCTTCCTCTCGGTTGAGCTCCGTTAATGATCCGGGAACACCCCTTTCCTCTCGGTCCCCTCGGAGAGGACGATGCGTAATTTATGGGGGCGAGTGCCGATGACATTTTACGAGGAACCGGACCCATGCAAATTCCGCACTAATGGATTAGAAGCGGCTTCGATAAACTTGTGCGGCAATCGGATAAATGCGATTTTGATGACCTTGGCTGGACGGAGGAAATGGTTTAATCTGCGTATGTCAAAGGTGTTAATGTGGGCGGCATGACACATTTAGGTACTAAATGCCAAGAAAGTGACAGTAAATATTGCATAAAAATAGTAGTATTAATTAAAACAGGACTGACTGAATGAGAATGACAAACCATAAATTTATTTGCTGTAAAAAAAATTATTTTAAAGTTAAAAAAAAAAAAATTATTTACAGTACGTATATATTTGTATTTCGACACACGGACCATGAAACTCATTGATATATTGTCAGGTTCGAGTCCTGGCGGTGTCATGGACGTTTATTAATGGTTCGGAATCCACGTTAAACTGTAGGTCCCAGTCTAATTATCCCAAAATGGGCACAAAATGACCGTAGAGTGACTAACCCAACCGGAACAAACCATTGATATATTGACGATTTTATTAAAGAAACACTATTATTCAGTTTTTCAACACTTTTTCCAATGAAGACATGGTAATTAATGAAGCCCTGCGTCTCGATTAAAGTAATTTCGAACCACTACAAACATCCATGGCACCACCAAAACTAGAACCAGAAACCTGTTATACCGAGCGCCAGAGCGCTAGCCACTCAGTCATCAACCCCCATCTGTACTAACTAAAGATACAAGAAATGTTATTTTGTTCATAACTGTGATCATTTTGTATGAAATAGAATAAAACATTACGGAAAGTTCGCATAAATGAATATTTTATTTTGACAGAGTAGTAATAACCAACAGCAAAAGATTGTTGCTATCATTGAATGTGTTAGCTGCCTGCTAGCGACTAATTGTGTCAGGTGGACGGAAACACTCTACGCTTTCTATTTACACTTAATTTATTTACAATATTAATGCATGCATACATACATATGGCACCCTGTGCCTCTTCCACAATAGCAATTCTATTTAATAGTTAAAAACCATGAACACATCACGTACGGTCCCTGGCCGTGTATCTCGCTCAGTCACTCCTAGCGTTCTGCACGTCGTCTCCAAATCTCACCGCATCTGGTATTTACCAGTTCATACAGTTATGGTCACAGTCGCGGCCTCTCGCGGCTATCTAACAATAACTAAACCTTACAAATGAGCTAAACTAAAAGTACAAGTCACATGAAGATCAAGTTTCCCTTAAACTGGTAACCGCTATGCGCTCATTATATTGCTACAGTATGACCCAGGATCACTTGAAAATGTGTTTGACCGTTTGAGCGAATTGAACTCCTTGATTTCAAATTCAGATCTTCTGTGTCACCCGTCCATTGTCCATACTGTCACTGGTTCCATACTACATTGCTGATAAGGACAAATCAGGAGCTATGTGATGAGCATTCTGTGCTCAAGCTCTGTTGTCGCTCTAGTTCGACAACTGACTTCTTAACGTTGGATTCTGCTATGGTGTCGTGGCAACATCGTTAAAATTGCGTCATATCCAGCGTATGCATATTGTGGAATATTCAGTAACTCTTCAATTTGACTATCCTGGTCCTAATTACAATTCCTCTCTCAAAGAGTGACGTATACTCTTAAGTACGCTAACAAATCCTTATATGAAGCATTGGCACAGTAGACGGAATCAAATGTTCTAATGCTTTGGAACTCCTACTATTGTTTCATCTGCGCGCAAAAATGCAATGTTTGCATGTTGGATTCACAGGTAATTGTATGCCAATATTTTTACAATCAGATAACGCATTATTGATTTGTCGGCGTTTGCATTTTTCCTGCCGGTACTTACGTATTAACGGTACCTTGGCGACAGTTGCGCCAATAAGAGCACACGCGCCAACCGCAGATACAGATTTGGTGGTTTTTAAGTGGCGCCAATCTACACTTAAAATTTTTGTTCAAAATAATAAAATATATATGAAACATTTCATTTAAAATCAAAACGCTTTCAAAAATTTTTATTCCGAATAATAAAATATATAAAAACACTTCATTTAAAATCAAAACTATTTCAAAATTCAAAACACTTTATTTAAACACAAATTAGTCAAGAACACTTTATTTAAACACAAAGTAGTCAAACGGAGTTTTCTAAGTCCCACGATAAACACTGACTGAAATTGCATTTCCAAAACTTACGTTCACCAAAATAAAGTTTCATGTCATGGGAAGTGGGACATTTTCGTTGTTTTGGTAAAATATTTCGCTCCTGAAAAAATAAAATTACATCTTGTTCTGTTCCTGGCAAATCCCAAATACGCACTTTCGTAGCACTACAAAATGGCGTCAAAACTCAGCAAATCTGCAGCTGTTATATTGGCGCCACTTAAAAACCGCCAAATCTGTAGCTGTTAGTTTGGCGACACTTAAAAACCGCCAAGTCTGTCGCCAAGGTACCGTTAATACGTAGGTAACTTCCTGCCTTAGAGAATGTATTTAGTGAAACTCAGTGTTGCACAAATTACATCTAATTAGAACTAAAGTTCCCAACGTCTATACTGCAGAAGTTGGACAATGTAGAGAGATGAGAGCTGTCGTGATACCGAACCGTGCCACCGATTCCATTTTGTTTAATACATATTTTGACTAAAATTCCTTTAAAAAAAAGGCAAAAGGAAGATAAAATTTAGTTGTATAAATTCCACGGCTTATTTTTTTTTTAACAAAAGTAATAAAAATTTGTTTTATGTGATTAGTATAGCTGCCAACATATCATTATTAAAATTCATAATTTTACAACAGCTTTTTAACATTTTTAACTGATAATATCGTAATCTTCTGCCCATAGTATGCTGTTTATACGTTAAAAATTCAGAATTTCTTCTCAAGGATTATATGCCACTGAGGAGTTTGAGTAAAATTCATTCCAAAAAGTCTTTAAAGGCTTTACTTTTCCGAAAATAATAAGTGTTTCATCCTGAGAAAGAAAAAAGAATTTGTTCGGATATAAAGTCATAAACATTTGGAAACTGCGGATGATGAAATGTAAGAGAGGTTTCATGAGAGGCAACAATATGTTGATGTGTAAGATATTCTAATGTGTCAAATGTATGTAAAAATACAGATTAACAAATAATAAAAATTAACTAACTAATAATTATTTTATTAAAATTTATTTTTTTAATATTTATGTTTATTTTATGACTAATAATTAATTACAACAAATTTCATGGTGGACAAACTTATAATCAGGACTATGTCGGCTGATAGTGACATTATAACTGAAGTTGGGGCTTACTACTAGAAATTTTGATTTCCATTCACTTTTAGAAACTAATTTTATTTTTATTTATTTATATTAATATTAACGCATAATAAACTGAAAATTTGGTACATTGTATGAAAAATTTGTACAAGTTGATAGCAATGTTATTATTGTTCAATGGAACTTCAAATACTTATTTTTCATAGTGGCGTCATCTGTCGAGCAGTTATTCAATTAATATCTTAGTTCGGAATTCCTTATAATTTATTTCTTTTATTTGTATATTGTATAGGAAAAAATATTATTTTTTTAAAATAACTGGATATTGTTTTATAAAAAGAAATTATTGTATAAAATAAAATACATTTATATAATGTATATTTTTATAACGTCCATTTAATGCTATTTTTGAAAAAAAAATTTTAATTTTCTTCTTTCCTTCTTCTTTAATTACTTTTATTTTAGCTTAGTTACTTTTAATTATTTTTATTTTACTTTTTCTGGAAAAATTATCATTAACTCAACAATTATTGTAAAAATTAATAAATATATCCACAACTAAATCTTGTATTTTAAATATCTCAAAAATTCAATTTGGTGTCTTGTTAAAAGATATTAATAATGCATTTGGATTCAGGGTTGTTTTCGGTATTGGAGAATGACACAAGAAAGCTTTTAAGTGTCCAATCTTTTAATAGGTGCCAAATTTCACCATCGAATTACTAGTATTTTGTGAAGTTGGAAGTAAATTCGCATAATTCAGTTGGAATACTAACCTGCATTACTAGCTATAAATAAGTGATGGTTTAAAAAACCTAAAAAACACGCTTTTAGAGTTAATCAAACTAAATTGTTAACATAAGAATAAAATGACTGACGAGAAAATGAATGTCACTGTTCTAAAAGCGTGGGGTGCTTTGTATGACATTTTTAAAATAACTCTTCTAATGAATGAGCTTCTTGAGTACTATCAGTTTAAAAGTTTGCTTAAAATATAAGTTAAGACTGTTGGTCAGTGGTAATGGCCTCAAAATAAAAACACACACTCTGAATGGACTTTAAAAACTAAGCTCTTTTATTCGAAAACCAAACGTACTCTTCTCTGGTTACATTTCTTTCTCCTTCCAGCCAGCTTACACTTCATTTTTAATACGCTTTTATTAGTTGCACCTGTATATTTGTTTGCTTGTATGCAACTGACTCTTTGGGTTCGATTTTGCCCTACTTTAAGCGATCATATTTAATTTAAACGTTGTAGACTTATCAAGGACCGACAACAATAAAATATTTGGATAAGTTTATTATCTCATCATGATTAAGATCGCCAGGAGTAGTGATTTTATTTTAACTTAAGAAGAGCAATTTAACCCATGTAGAAGGAAAGTATTCAGTAAAGACATTCAAACCTACGTGGGACAGCGGCACAACGGATAACGCGCCTGACTCGGATCAGGGAGATTCCCTGTTAGAATCCTGGCTGGCTCGACCTATTCGCATTTAGCTTTTGTTTTACTCACCATTAAATTATTGTAAGAACTATAGTTCCAGTCCTCCGTACCGGAACCTCATTTAAATATTATAGTTTAAAAACACTAAAAACATGCTTTTAGAATTAATCAAACTAAAAAGTAAAAAATAAATTAATAGTTTAAAAAAAAACTAAAAAATAGGCTTTTAATCAAACTAAAAAGTAAAAAAATAATTGTTAACATAAGAATAAAATTACTGACGAGAAAATGAATGTCATTTTTCTAAAAGCGTGGGGTGCTTTGTATGACATTTTTAAACTAACTCTGCATTTCGGAATGAAACTAGTGAAAAATTATAACGACTGATATCGAGCACTTCACGCTTTTAGAACACTGACATTCATTTTTTCTCGTCATTCATTTTATGTTTTTACTTTTAGTTTGATTAACAAAAGCGTTTTTTTAGTTTTTTAAACCATCATTTATTTTTTACTTTTTTTAGTTTGATTAGCTAAAACGTGTGTTTTAAACTATAATATTTAAATGAGATCCCAGTACGGAGGACTGGAAGTATATTTCTTACAATAATTTAATTGTGAGTAAAATAAAAGCTAAATGCCAATATGTCGAGCCAGCCAGGATTCGAACAGGGAATCTCCTGAACCGTAGTCAGGCGCGTTATCCGTAGTGCCACTGTCCCACGTATGTTTGAATGTCTTGAGTACTTTTCATTCTACATGGGCTAAATTTCTCTTCATTAGTTAAAATAAAATCTCTAATCCTGGCGATCCTAATCATGATGAGATAATAAACTTATCAAAATATTTTGGTGTCGTCGGTCCTTGATAAGTCTACAACGTTTAAATTAAATCTGATTGCTTAAAGTAAGGCAAAATCGAGCCCAAAGAGTCAGTTACAAACAATCATAAATTATGATAACTGTCCACTAAAATAAATAGAAATAATCAGATTAATAATGTCGATTCAAACATTGAATTAAATTATTTATGCATATTTAAAAACCATTAAAGTATTTAGACAATCTATATTCTGAAATTTCTTATTTCAAAATAGTACCCAACAATAATTAGAATTTAGTTTAAAAATTGTAATTTTTAAAAGTAATTAGAATAAAATAAAAATAATTAATGTAGGAAAAAAAGAAAATTATAACTTTTTTTCCCCCCAAAAAATGGAATTTATAGCAGTGATATAAAACATAAAGAAATAAACTATAAAGAATTCTGAACTATGCTTTTAATTGAGCAATTGCTCAATAGATGACGCCACGATAAAAATAGATAATTTTTTTTTTATTCCTAATTTATAATTAGATTATTTAATTCAAATGATTATTTTGTGGAAAGAACAAGAATAGATAAGCATTAATCTTAAGGAAAAAATATTTAAAACAATAATATGCAATCAGCAATAATGCAGTAGCATAACCAGTATAAAATTATGAAATCATCTATTGTGTAGAAATTGTGAAATAAATTGAATACTGTTCTTTTTTTTTTTTTTTTAAAAGTTTTTCTCATCAAAACATCCCCAAGTAAATATATTGGACAAGGCCGGATTAACATACAGGGCCCTAGACATTTTCTTCTTGCCGGCCCTTCCCCTCCCACGGGATATAGAGCACGCAAAAAATGTTAAACAATAAATAAAACAAAACTAAATAATGTGAAAAACTAAAAACAAATCTTAGATTTTTATTAATAAAAAATATTTAAAATACGACAATAAATTTTAGTTTTTCTAAAAAAAATGTGAACAGTTTGCTTATAAATTTTAAAAAAAAAGTGAAATTTATTTTATTAAATGGCTAAGAAAAGCTGTTATACAATAACAATATTACCTTAAAATATTAATTGTTTAACTTAACCTTTTTGTTTAATATTTAAATAGTATAATATTTTTATATATTTAAAAAAATTGGAAATTATTGAGAGTTTTATTTTCAATAAGAAGCGGCATAATATTGCCTTTAGATTTTAGATATTCACAATAACCATATAAAAATAATATATTTTTTTTAAAATTCATATGATGTTAAGGATACATATAGTTAATATTATTCTTATTGCTATAAAAAAATTCTAAATTATCGGAAGAATTACTTTCAATAACAAAAACACATTTTTTTAGATTTTAGAATTAGCAAAAACCATATAAAAAGCAATATATTTGTTTTCTGATGCAGCTGGCAAATACTTAGACAGTGTTCTTTATATGACAAAAACAAGGGCTGCACCGCTGTTACTCACTTAGCACTATCCGGAAGCGTGTATAGCTTGAAAATAAGATAAGCTACGGACGCGGAGTAACAATGACCCCGCATCTCTCTACGATCCTAGTGAGGGCCTGAATGGCCGAGTGGCTAGCGCTCTGGCGCTCGGTGCCACAGGTTTCAGGTTCGAGTGTCGGCGGTGGCATGGATGTTTGTAGTGGTTCTGAATCCACTTTAAAATGTGGGTCCCGGTCTGTTTAACACTAAAGCGACAAACACTAGACACTAGAGCGACAAACCAAACCTACCATCCTAGTAAACCAGGACGTACGGCTTAAAGGGGATTCGAATCACTACAAACATCCATGGCCGCGCAGGGACACTGAACCCAAAACCTGTGGTAACGAGCGCCAGAGCGCTAATCACTCGGCATCAGGGTCCACAAAAGCAATATATTTTTGTTTATTATATACAGTTGTCGAACAGAAAAGTAAACTATCTTATTTACAAATCTTTTCAAAATGAACAATTTAACTGGGTGCAATACATTTGTCCATGCGAAGATCCGGCTTTGACTTTGGAACGCTTTCATAAGAAAAATTTTACTCTTCTTTTAAAAACTTTATGGGGCCTGAATGGCCAAGTGTCTGGTGCATGGTGCCACAGATTAGGTGTTCGGGTCCCGGTGATGCCATGGATGTTTGTAGTGGTTCGGAATACCCTTTAAGCCATCTCATGTGACTATAGCGCGTTGCGGAGCCAAGACTTCTATCTATGGGTGCTTCTCCATCACGACAGAAGTTCCCCCTTCTCTTCAATCATGAGTCCATACGGATTCGTGGACTTCGTCTATATGTCTACCAAGTGGGATAAGAAACAACAACATTTAAAAACTTTATGGGTTTGGAGCATTTGGTCTAGCATTAAACTGGATATTTTTATTGGTAAACTCAATATGACGACGTTCTTTTTTTCACTTAATTCTGTTAGCTCACGCTCTCCTTTATATATATCTTGTTCAAATTTTCAATCGTTCATAAAATACTTTTTATTCATCCTCTCAAGTTCAAATACATTTTTTTTTTTTTTTTTTTGAACTTGTAGTGGAAGACACTGGATGTTGATACAGTTTTTCAAATATTTATTCATTCATTAAATTTAATTAATTCATTTTAGTATTTTTTTAGAATTAAATTGCATATATCTACCCATAGAGGGCGCCAGATAAACTTAAAAAATGAATGAAAATTATTTATAAAGGACTTTCTGCAATAGAGTGAAAAAAAGTAGGAATTGACTTTAAAAATTTTTTTTATTTTATTTGTTATTGGTAAACTCATTACGACGAGTGATTCTTTTTTCATAGCATTTTGAGACTTCACTTATAATCACCCTGTACTTAAACTTTTTTTTTTTGCAAGTAGTTTCTGCGTTGCAATTTGTAGTTGATAATTCCATCAAAAAGTGCAAGCAATTCACAAATTATCTAATATTTCCATTACTCAAATCATGATGAGAATATTGATTAAAAATTTATTAAAAGCTTCATCTTATTGCATCATAAATACCTTTAAATACTCATATAATCATAAAAAAAAACATATTTTCCTAACAAATCTATTGATTGAACCTTTTTTAAATTTACATTTAATTTATTATACATTTCCTAATTTATTACTTTGTAATCAGAATTAAATTTATCATATTTATTATCATGTCATTTTTTCAATCCTGTTTTTTACATGAATTAATTTTTATTTGCAATCCCATACTTCTTAAAATTTTAATATAAAATAACAATAACATTCATTTTAATTAAATGTTTCTTAGTTATTTTATTCCTTAAAAAAATGTAAATTGTTTTTATTTCATCTTCATAAAAACAAATTTATATTTTTATAAATATATATTTTTAGTAAGATCATATGTTAATATAATTATAATATCAATAAATCAGAAGCTTTTAATAAAATTTTATTGTATAATTGCATTACATATTTCAGAAAATAAAAATAATAATAAGTAAAATTAGTTTCATTCATTCTTATTAATGCTTTAAATACTTTTGTACAATAAATATTATAGATATTAAAATAATGTTATTAACTGTCGTTTATAACGAAAAATATATGTAAAAAACACTAAAAGAATGATTTCATTGACCCGGACGTGATTTGAACACGCAACCTTCTGATCTGGAGTCAGACGCGCTACCGTTGCGCCACCGAGTCATGTTGATACGAGCTTAAGTAATATATATAAAACAATATTTTAGAAAGCTTTTTATTAATAATGAATGTATAATTTATTATGATTATTAACATTTTGATTAAGTTTAAATAAAGTATCTGAGGGAATGTAAATGAAAAAAAAATCAATTTAGAAAAAGAAAGACGCTTTCTAATGCTATTTTAATATCTTTTTTTTATTTGCTCTCTGCAAGATGTGGAATCCTTTTATAATAGAACAAAAAAAAAATTAACTTAATTTCATTAACCAATTGAAATACATTCATTTATTTTTATTTATTTATTTTATTTTTGCAAATGTATTTACTTAAATGGAGTTATTTGCTATTGTATTGCTTTTTATTATTTTTTGTCTCAAAAAAAAAGTTCAGCTAATGGCAACGGCCGATAGTAAATATGGCCTTATATCTGGAAATCGAAACAATTTTGTACTGACTGAGACTAGGAAATGTTGTTGCTATTAATAAAAGAAGCAAAAAAAGTTATGATAAATACGACAGCAGTTCAACTGAAAAAAGATTCATCGATGACACCGGTAGGTCAAGTTTAACGAGATATTTATGGATGACGATGTGAAGAGACTGTTATTGAAGTATTTGTATATTAATTTTTCTTAGCGATGTCTAGTTGGTAAGTTTATTATTTTCTTCCTTCAAATATTTATGCATTAAAAGTTTGACCTTTGAAAAGTTAGTTTGTTCTGCTTAATTTTTGCATTATGTAATTTAATATCCTCGTATTGCTCTTTCGTAACTTTTTAATTAAATTATTTATATGAGATAATACCCAAATTAGTTTCATTGCGCGTGTATTTTTTATTTGATTTTCATTTTAATCTTATAGCTTTATTAATTTTAATTTAATTTCTCGTGTTATTTAAAAACCGTACCTATTGTAAAGGTTTTTTTTTTTATGTTATTTATGTTCATTTTTTATTTTGTTTTACATTATTTAAATATATTTTGCGCTTGAATTAAGATTCTTTATTAATAGTTATCGTATCAGCATAGAAAATTATTTGATTTTCTAAATTAATTTAAAAATTAATCATGTTTTATTATAAACTCTTGAATCCAAACAAGGATATGATATTTTAATATAGGAGTGAATGTGTTCTGGAAATTGGAGCTGCATATTTCGAAAATATAAAATTGTTAGTTCAACAAATTTGATGCGATACATTCCAAAAAGCTGTATCTTTTGCAAAAAAGTTTACTTTTGCATCTCTGAATTAACTACACGCAAAGTCCCTATATTATGTAGACAATGATAGAATGTGTATTCTATCATTGTCATGTGTATTCTATCATTCTATGTGCATCTGACAATTTTTTTTTCTTTCTAATTTTATGTTGTAATTTTGCTGAAAAAGTGGAGAGGAGGATTTATTTGTTTCATGCACATCTTTCAAAAATTAGACTTGTTTTTGTTTCGGTGGTATCCATTATAACCCCTGAAAAAAAATTTGATAATTTTAAATACTTAAGAAAAGTATATCTCTCTATTTTGTCCCTAAACTACATAGAAATTAATTGTTAATTTCCATGTATATAAAAATATGTTTTTTTTTTTTTTTGTATAAAAAAAATAAAATATGTGCAAGCATCTTGAAATTATTTGCATGGAAGTAAAACTAAAATTTTCAGCATTACTCTGTATTTTGAAATATTATTTCATTTTTTTTATTTAAAAAAAAAATTTTATTTCAAAATGTAGAAATAAAACTATTTTATAGAAAAAGTAACCATAATTTTACTTTTTAGCTTATGTAATAAATAAACTTATCAACTAGATTTCTTAAATTCATTCTGTAACAATTTTTTAAAAATTTTAGAATTAGTATAAAGTATTGCAGTGTACAGGAAGGCAGAAGCTTATCTTTCTGAGAAATAATTGAAATAAGCTGGATTGAGTTCCCAATGGTTATATGGGTGGGGCTTAAAGCATCATATAATAATTTCTACTTAATAACATAATCAATTAAAAAAATGATACAAAAAAATTAATAGCATGCTACTAAAGGAATTTTCAAAAATAAATCAGTAAAAAAATGATAAATTAAATTTTATAAAACATTTATATTCATTCAACTGCAACAATTGTTTTCTATTTTCAATTCACGACATTTAATTATAAAGAAATAAATTCTGTTTACTATTATAAATAGTTTATTTTTAGTATTATACTATAATTTATTAGTGTGTGTGTATTATAAGTTTTTTCAAATTTGACAACTTTATTTCAATGAATGATACTAATTATTAATTTATGCTCATTTGACATATTTTATCTGATTATTATTTTTTTTACAATTTAATTTTTATTTTCAATTTTGGGAGAAATGAAATATTTTTTAACATGTAGATGATCACCAATCCATTTTTTTTTTTTTTTAAGGGTTTCCATATTCTTATTCATCTATATTGTATCATGATATTGAGAAACAACTGGGTATGTTAAATATTTTTTTAAAAATGAAAGATAATGGAAATAAGGCTTGATTTAATGCGGCTTTTTTTTTTTTTAAGTAAATATTTATATACTTGCTTACGTGTGAAAAAGTTTATATTAATAAGACCTGAATTAAATAAGTTCCAAAATGCTCACTTCAGCATTATTAAAAATGTACATGATTCATGTAAATTTAATACAACATATTAAGTAGACTATAATATTATGTTTATTTAAGTAAGTTACTATAATATTGTGATAAACATCATATTAATTTGATTGTATGTTAAAATAAAGTGTATCATGTATTAATATCTTTTTAAATTTTTCTAGAAATGGGAAAGGGTAATTTGTTTCTATAATAATTCTAAAAACTTTGATATGTAGTTCAGAAAATGTTATTTATAGCCTCAATTACTCCAATGCTCAATTTCCTGCTACATGTTAAGTTGTATTAATCATTATTGTTAAGCAATAACTATATAGCTTTTTTTTTTTTTCCCAATGGATTATTTTCTTATCTATATATTGTTTAATAATCTCAAAAGCATTAATAAACAATATGCATAAATACTACAATATACATACTATTATATATTCCAAAGTATATTGACCAATATCATTTCAAAACTATTATTTTTCAATTAATACAATCTCCTCTGTCAAATATTTAATTAGTAATGTTCTGTTCATATATTGTGATCATTCTATAAAAGTTTTATTAGTTAAATTATTTGTATAAAAAAATATGCAAGCTATTTTTCACCCAGTAACTATCTTGCTTGACACTGGTTTAAGAAACAATTTTTTTCTTGGTATGAAAATAAAATTTTGCATAGAAACAAAACATCAAGGACTAACAAAAGAAAATCTACTAGATGTTTTGTTATTTTTAAGGCCTTGACATATGACACATTTTGAAGTGGCATTGACAAAAGCAGGAAAATCATGTAAATTCCACCTTGACTCGATGCACTTGGTCTTTCCTGGGCTTTATGATATGGTTAATCATACAACATATACGTACAATGTACCTTGTGTGCATGGTTAAATATGATCCTGGTGCAAAATGATCTGTAAAAAGGCAACTGAGCTTTGACAATTATTGCTTCTGTTAAATAAGCATTTATAATCAGGGTTTCTTTTTTGGAATTTTGCTCCTTCATTATTTGGTTTCTTTTACAGTAAAAAGCCCTCACTTCATCATACAGCTTACTGCTTCGCATATTGTAAAGCGGCACAGTCTGTACTTACTGGCCTGCTAACATCATATCTGGCATAAGTTAACAACACATGTTGTTTATTGTATTGAGCAATCAGAAATTTGTATTTGGACATCTTTCAATCGCAGGTTTCATTCATTCAATAATGTTAGAAATTCATTTGTTATTTTGTAATGAAAATAATCTTTAAAGGATTTTTAATTGGTGCTTGGAAGGAAAAAAAAAAAAAGCAAATAAGTTTTACTTTCAATATTATGTTCTTTGACCAAATACATAAATACCTAATAATTAATCATTTTTAAAGCTATACACTATTAATTTATTACTGATGAATTAGACTGCTTCAAAAAAAAGTAAACTGTTACATGGCAGCATTTCCATGTCTGCTTTATAGCATTTAGCAATACATCACCAACCTCTACATATAAAATTGCTAAAACCTTTATAGAAATAAAGATTTTTTTTTATTTTTTTTCATTATTGTTTAGACAAAATTAGATTGAATTATATTTTTCTGCATTGTAAATAATATATTTAGGTTGTGAAAGGAAAACAATAGAAAGTGTATTCCTTTATTGGATACCATTAGTTAACCTTACATTCTTTATCTAGGTTTACATGCAATGCATTTTTCAGCATTTTAAGAGAGAATATTTTAAACTTGAAACTTGCATTCAATAGAAAAAATATTCAATAACTATTTTTTATTAGTAAAATTAATATGAAATGACACTCCATTATTGCAATGAAAAATTGTTATCCAATAATATACTTCCATTTAACAAATTATTTTTAAAATAAAAAATAAGCTCATGTGATTTTTTGAAAATATTTAACAGCTTTTTATTCTTTTCTCAATTCATTTTAGCATGTTTTCTTGCCAACAGTGTCAGAAAATGTTTCATGTACTTTTAGCTTAGCTTCTAATTTTTCTTGTATTGCTCAAATTTTCTTGTTGTAATTAATTTTATTGAAAAGCATTTACCTTTATGAATTTTAATTTTAAAATAAATGAACACTTTTTCAGCATTGGTGAGCTAGAAGATGTTAAACCACGTAAAATGGATCTTTCTCGTCCACGCAATGCCATTCCTGCATTATCTGTCACCGAGGCATGCCCTGGAGACAAGCCTCCTTACAGAAATCCCCATCACACTCAAAAGGCATTTGAAGTTATGAACATATTGAGAAAGTAATTATTACTTTTTTTTTTTTTTTTTTTTTACTCATATCTAAAAATATTTTACTATATGAAGAATTGGTTAATATTCTTAAAATTTTTTCATGCCATGAAGTTTCAAAGATTTTGCCACTTGCAAATATAAATCTAAAAATTTTGGTACTCTGGGATACGATTTCATATTAAGAATACTTGTGGCTATTTGTAAATTCCACTAAACCACTTTTTACCTTTAAGTCTGTATTAGGTTTTAATTAAAAAATTTTATAAAAATAATTGAAAATCATTTTCTGCAAGATACTGTGTGTAAATCAGGAACAAAATGAATGCCTCAACTACTAACCAGTTTAAAACCTTCTTTAAAACAAAATTCTCAGATTCAGAAAATTCTAATTTCTTGAAATTGCAGATTTCCCTATCATTCTCATTTAAGTTTAATCATGTAAAAGTAAAAAAAAATGTATTTCCCTATTCATGTAACTCTTAATTGACATAAGTATATATATATTAGGACATATATTAGTGGACAATATATTGACTTGGTTACCATATAAACCTTGAGATTTAGTCAAAAAATTTTTAATTCTTCCCAAATCAGTATTTTATTTTGTGAATAAACATTAGTTGAGAACAATTTAGAAACTTCTGAACAAAATCATCTTGGTGTAAAATTATTAAAATATAAAAATAATACATTTTGATTAATATCCAAGACCATTTTTTAAGAAATTTAATTAGATTGATGCATAAATACAATGTGTTAAAATTGGTGAATGGCTATTTTTATATTAAATATTTGTTATTACTTACTTACAGTACTTACTTAGCTGTAAAAGTTGATAAATCGTTAGCCTTCTGTAAATGGTTCTTTTTTCTTTAAAAATTATAAGATTTCATAATAATTATAGAATAATAAATTTAAAAGAAAGAATATTATTTTGAAAACTGATTTTTCAGTTTTAAAATCATTTTGATTCTTTTAGAAGCTGATGTTCTAAAGCTGATTCTTTTGAGCTACTGAACTGAATTTTTTTCTGAAATCTATTTTGATTGATAACATGTTTGAAAATATATTGCAAAATGTTACTTGTTTTTACTAGAACATTTTCCTTATCTAAGTAGTGATAACATGTTACTTTTTAAAACTGTTTTGTTTGTCAAAGCTTTCATTTGACCACTTCATCGATATTATTCTTTGGACAGTTTATTGCTTCGATACTACTCTTTTTCTATCTCACAAATTCTAATTACAATTACTTTTAAATAAATAATTTTTGAAGACAATATTGCATTTGTTTTTCTTTATCACTGCATAACAAATTCTATTTTTATTGTGATGCTCACAAAAGAGTAAGTTATCAAACTCATTTTTAAATTTTGTTATTCTGCAATATTAAGATTTTAATAGATATTTTTTGTGTAATTTAAGGTTTGTTTAAATATGTTATAACTATTTCAGAATATTTATTAAGAATATATAATTGTTTTGAATTATTTCTCTATTTCAATTATTGTGTTCATAAAATATGTACTTTATAAAAAGCAAAATAGTTTTTTAAAAATATAAAGTTTTCATCATAAATATTAAAAATATGAAATTCTAGCATTTAATTTTTTAATGTGTAAAAAAATTGCTATATATATTTAATATGCCTTCACAAAATGCTTGTAATCATTATAGTTAAACACAAAACAAATGAATAATCCAAGTAGTATATATTTATTTTCGTATTAATTATATTTTGGTTAAAATACTTTTTTTTTTTTTTTTGTTTTTTTCGTAGGCAAAACCTTCTTTGTGATGTGATGCTAGTAGCAGATGGTGTAGAAATTGCTGCTCATAAAATGGTACTAGCATCTTGTAGTCCATATTTCTATGCAATGTTCACAAGTTTTACTGAGAGTAAAGCTGAGAAAATCACTATACAAGGTGTGGATGGACAAGCTTTGCAACTCTTGGTAGAATATGTTTATTCTTCTGAAATACAAGTTACTGAAGACAATGTACAGGTTGATTCATTTTTCATTATTATTTAAAGTTACTTAATTAAATAAATATTTATTAATATTTAAATGTTTCAAATTAATTATTTTAAAAATATAATATTAAATTAGCAATTCTTTGAATGTTATATGAAAATAAAAATCAATGTTAAGAAAATTTTAGAAATCATCTTACTTTATAATAAATTATTAATTATGCTTTGATTAGTACAGGGGTTTCCAACTTAAATGATCTGGCGGGCCACTTTGAAAATGCATTAACACAGTGGCCGCATGTAAAATTATATATCCCCCTATTAGATTTAGACACTATAGACATTTTCATATTCATATTACAACCTGTTATATTAAATGTTCCTAGATGGGAATGCATCATGAGTTCGCAGAATATAATATAATTATTCTGTGAACTCGTCAATAAAACGGGTAATATCTGTCCTATATTCGCAAGAATATTATTTTAAAATCAAAGTTAATTTTTTCTCATCATTTCCACAGTTAAATTTTGAATATATGGATTCACACATAATGTATTTTTTTTAATACATTGGTTTTCACTACTTTGGCCATTATAAAATAAATATATTTTGTAAAAGTGTGTGATAATTCTCACGGGCTGGAAAAATGTTCAAGGCAGGCTGTGGGTTGACCTCCCTTGGATTAGTACTATAAAAATCGTCTATTGGATAATGTTTTAATAATAAATTGGTTTATAGATATACAACTTTCTCTTCCTATATTTATATGAAATTTTTATGATGCATATTTTCTGTGTAAATGTTTTCGAATTTTTACAGTTATATTTAAATTTTTAAATAAAAAATAATTATAATTTTTGACTGATAAGTTCATTTTTTATTAACTTTGTTGCTGATGGAATAAGAAATTAAATTCCAATCTGAAACTTACTTTTTATATGATTGAAAATTTAATTATTTATTTGTGAATTTCCTGATTTTCATAATATGTAATTGATAATTTTTCTTTTGTCTTGTCTTGAGTTGATACTTTCAGATGTATGCTTGCTAATGCTGCTTTATCGCGATTTATTGGACTGCTTTTTAAAATACAACTGATAAAAGAATTTAACAAAAAAGTGAAAATGAAACCTTTATAAAGGAACTATTAAAAAAATCGAAATTCTTGAAATCATTGCCTATTACAGCTTACAAATTCCTTTTAAAATACAAGAAATGTTGCTCATATTTCATTTTGTTTTAAATATATATTTAAGCTTGGTACAATAATTGTTGTTCTTAGTATAAAAACTGCAATAGTTTGCATATTTTTTTTTTTTTTTTCAATTTTAATTCTTTGTGAAAAATATGTAGGTTCTTTTGCCTGCTGCCCATCTTTTGCAATTAACTGATGTCAGAGATGCATGTTGCGAGTTTTTACAAGGTCAGCTACACCCCTCCAACTGTCTGGGTATTCGTGCTTTCGCAGATCTTCATGGATGCTTAGAATTGTTGAGTTATGCAGATTCTTATACAGAGCAGCATTTTGTGTAAGTATATAATTACCTATTCTTTATTTTACATACAGTAATTGATTTCAATTTTTGTACATGAGGTTTTTTATTCTTATTTCTAAATTAAAAGTGAAATTAAGCCTTCATTATTTTTTATTCATGATTATCATCCATGAATTTAGATTGAAATAGTGCTACTTGAATTGACATTATATAATGCATTTTTTATGTATTATTTTTTTGTGTCCATTCTTCTTATTATTAATTTCACATTTTTCTGAATACTGGTACATTCTGATGAATAGTAATGCCTTTCAATAATATTTTATTAAGATTAAAATGATTTAATAGCTAAGGAATTTTAATGATGTTTTCAGGAGTGATTATGCTACAAAAATTTTAGAAAATTCCAAAATGTCATGCTATCTATTCCTATAATATTTTTTTCTGAAAGTGCTGTTTCTCCATCTCTGAAATAAATAAACTCAAGAAATTCTTATTTTTTATAGGCAGTGGCAAATAGTGTGTAGAAATAAACCATGTGTTCCCTTGCAAAGCATGCTCCTTTTCATCTACTATTAAATTATACCGATTAAAAGTATTTTATCTAAAAGAAATGTAATGTTTTTATATTAAATGTAACCAATGCATATAATATATTCCAATCTTACAACTTGATACCTTTGAACAAATTTTGTATTGCATTTTATAGGATGGGGTCTAATTTGTTACATGTACTGTTTCAAAAAAAGTTGACATATAGTTCAGAAATTTTCAGAAGTACCCATTGTAACATAGTATTTAAAAGTATTGTGGTAAATTTATTAATACAATTCACAATGCAAGGATATGAATATTGCTAATGTATTTTAATTTTCTGAATTATATATTTATATTTTTTTTTTTTCTTGCTTAGAGAGGTTGTAGAAAGTGAAGAATTTCTGGCTTTATCTCCAACTCAAGTGTGCAAATTAATTTCAAGTGATAAACTTGCTGTGCCATCTGAAGAAAAGGTATGTCACTATGCACCATTTTTATCATTTGGGAAAAGTACATATTGTCCTTTGATATATGCACTCCAGTTTATATTATTTTTTGCTACTTTCAAAATATGAATTTACTGCTTTCATAAATCTAAAAGTAAAAAAATCTTAATCAGCATTTTTTTAATTAAGTTTTCATAAAAAAAAATATTTTTGTACAATTTACTAGCATTATTGTTTATAATATAATTTGATTGTTTTGTGCTATTATTTAATTCCTGTAAAAAAATTAAAAAATTCAAGAAAAAGATTTTAGCAATTTAGTGAAATGTATACTGTAATTAGATATTGATTAAATATAATTTTATCATTGGTGATTATATTATCTATGTATTTCTTTTATAAATTTTAATGGTTTTTTCCCCCTTGCACAGATTTAAAAAAAAAATGTAAACTTTTTAGAAATAACTACTATAATATAATGTGTCGCTGTCTAGATTTTAAAATTTCTCGCTCAAAAATCCGTGTTGAATCATATATTTGTCCTTTTTAAGCCTTTACATTTGTTGTCTAAATTTGATATAACTTAAATTTGTTAATGAGCTGTTATATTTTTTCATCTGATAAATTAAAGGTACTTTTTTCTCAATTTGATCAATGGTAGATTTTAATTCTTTCTGAATCCAATCATAAAAAAAAAATATTAATGTACATTTTGCAAAGTCTTGGCAAATGCAAGGTGATAAACTTATTATATAAATAAAAGGTCTGTGTGTCTGTCATTCATGTCATAGTAAAATATACTTTTCTTTCTTCAGGAATTATTTTTATTTGGGTTTTTTATAATATATCTTGATTACAATATATATATATATATATATATATATATTGTATATATATATATATATATATATATATAATATACAAATAAATAATTTAGGCCTTTTTATCATTCATGGGGAATTAAAATTCCACAAGAATGCAGTGATGCAATGCGATTTCTATTTCCTCCATAGGTTTTTGAAGCTGTCATGTCATGGGTCAATAACGATTTGCCAAATCGTCAAGATTATTTAGCTCAATTGATGGAGCATGTTCGTCTGCCTTTGTTATCTCAGGAATACCTTGTGCAAAGAGTTGAAGAAGAGCCTCTATTAAAATCTAATCATCTATGTAAAGACTTTTTAATTGAAGCAATGAAATACCATTTGTTGAAAGGGGAACAGAAGGTCATGTATAAAACTCCTCGTACCAAGCCTCGGACTCCAATTGGTAGGCCAAAGGTTAGTAATAATGTAAGAATTTTTGAAAACTTTTACTGTAGATAAGCAAATGTGTTGATGAAAATATTGGGAATTTTTATTCTTTATTGGGGAAATTAATCTCACTATTATCATGAATTTAATACCTATCATAATTACTCAGATATGACTGGCTATTTTCCAGATTTAGAAAATAATGCATTTTTACTCTGGTCAATTTTATTTGAAAAATAAATATTACCATTATGCTTTTAAAGGAAACCAAACTTTTGTGGAAATTTACAACTTGTGATGTACATTTTATATTGGTGTAGGTTGGTGAATAAAAAGTACTGAAATAAACGTGTATATAAGTGAGAAAATGCTTCATTAAAACTCAAGTTAATAATAAACTATAATACTCAGATTTTCATCTCTCTACCAAATATGAAAACTGCAAATAATCTTTCAGAATCACCATAATTTTTAAAGACTTATCTTCTTTCCATTTTCATTATCTTGCATTTATAAAAAATTTTTTATTTTATTTATTTATTTTTTTTTTTAACATAATAGCGTCGTTAAAAACACTCTTAAAAACTGGCAAAAATTTTGTTCTTTTTATCCTATAGCTATAAAAACTTTGTCAAAGATATGGAAATTATAGGCAGGATCTTACAGTACTTTTAAATGCAAATATTGCTCTTAAATATAGTTGAAACATTATCTTTAAAAATTTTTGCTTTCTGCATTTAATAAATATTTTTTTTCAATTAATGGACAAATTTTTTGCAAATGTAAAAATTAAAAAGCTCTTAAGGTCTTTAAATATGACATTTGCAAATAATTGCTAATCCCATTATTATTAAAACTTAATCGTGTATTCAAATACATAATTATTCACAAAATATGTTATTATTGCTGTTTTGTATTATATTCACTTTTATTGTGCTAACCTCCTTTATTGTATTATGTTTTTAATTGAAAATTTTGTATGATCATTTGTGAAATATTTTCAATTGTTTGAAGTTCTAAAATTTATTAGGATTTGATTAGAAAATTGAGATAATTATTTTGTATGTTTCCTTTGAATAACCCAGATATACTTTAAAATGTCCAGAATATATATAAATCATATAATTTTCACAAAGAAAAAAATTTTTCTCAACAAATAGTGATCATTAAAAAAGTATTTCTCTACTTTCAGATACTTTTAGTTGCTGGTGGCCAAGCTCCAAAAGCCATTCGCAGTGTTGAGTGCTACGATTACAAAGAAGATAGGTGGTACCAGCTAGCAGAATTGCCTACTCGTCGATGTAGAGCTGGTTTAGCTGTATTGAATGGTTTAGTCTATGCTGTTGGAGGATTCAACGGTTCCTTGAGGGTTAGAACTGTTGATGTGTATGATCCTGTGCGAGATCAGGTATAAATAGAAATGAAAATAAGTCAGTTTTATTAATTCTAGATTTGTATATTCATATCTAAATTTATATAATTGTATCATAATTTTACATAAATAATTTTTTATATAATGCAATATAGTATTATTTTGTATAAAAATATTTTTGTACGATTAGTTTTTCATGCATAGATTTTTTTAACTACAGTGAACTCTCTATACTGACATCTATGGAATCAAAATAGTAAAATATACACTACATTGTATTACATTTGAATTTTAATGAAAACTGAAGAAAAAAAATATATATAGTGGGTGTGTACATTGCATAACATAATAAAAGAACGTTGAGTAGTAACAAGTTAGACACAGTGCACTAAAGATTAAAATAATGACTGATATAGAGTGTAAAGTGGGGGAAAACGGTTCAAGTGTTTTACAGGAAAAAATGACTCATTGCCAAGTCACGAATTCCCACACAGGTACATCAAGATTAGTGGCGATTTTGAAAAAGATCTCTTGTACTTAAAAAAAAAAAAAAAAAAAATAGTTGATGTTAAAGAGCAATAGAAATTCTCAACATTTTTTGCACACTTATATCAATAAGAGCACCAAAAATTATTGAGTTCTAATAATAAATAGTTTGTTCACAGTAATATCTGAAAAAGGATGTTTCCCTTCACTTACCAGCATCTGTAAATACAACAATAACAATTTACCAAAGTGTTTTGTTGTAAACTAATATGTTTATTTTTTTGGTATTTGTTTAATCATAAAACAAAACCATTTTAAAAATTTATATATCAGAAATTTTCAGTTATAACATGGAAAAAAAAATTATTATTCAAATTAGCATATGAACTTCATAAGAAAAATATTAGTTGGGAAAATAAACATGTATTAATTGTTACTTTATGATTCATGTAACTATGTAAATTATCATCAATAATAGAGATGAAAATATTTTCTATTTTTTTAATTAAAAATTATTTATGAACTTTCTTTTCATCTCCTGAAGGTAAATATTGGAGTATCTTTTTTCGTGTATTTTGATGATATAAAAATGCCTGTTATAAATAAAACTTTATTATTATTTATTTATTTGTGTGAGAAAATAATCCTTCTTTACCTAAAACATAAATTTCTGTGAATTTAGTGGAGTCAAGCACCCAGCATGGAGGCCCGTCGAAGTACTTTAGGTGTAGCTGTTCTTAATAATTGTATTTATGCTGTTGGTGGCTTTGATGGATCAACTGGCTTGAACAGCGCTGAATGCTATGATGTAAGAGCAGAAGAATGGAAAACCATTGCACCTATGAGCACTAGACGCAGCAGTGTTGGTGTGGGTGTTTTAAATGGTTAGTTTTTAAGCAGTGATAAGGCCAAATAGTCCTTTAATAGAAATAATATTATTTTTATATAAAATTTAGCTTACATTAGGCATTAATTTCAAAATAAAACATTGTGTATTATGTAATTATTTCAAACTAATTATTTATATCATATTAAGATCAAATGGAATTTTTTAGATCATATATATATATATATATATATATATTTTTGTATTTGATTAATATCATATTTTTCATATATCTGTTGCAATATAACATTGTAATTATCAGACAAAAATACAACTTTGTAAATAGATATTTTTAAAAGAATTTCTTTAATTTTCATATTTAGAATTATTTTACTCATAATAAATTTATATATAATATAAATTAATTATGAGTAAAAACACTTTTTAATACATATATATATATATATATTAAATCTTACAATTCAGTTTTAAGAAGTACTTTTTAATAATCAACATCATCCATAAAGAATTATTTCATCCTCTGAAAAATTTCAACATTATTAAAAAGCTTTAATGTAAAATAAAATAATTCCATTTTCTTCAAATATTCTCATTTACTATAGTAAAATTAATTGGTCTATTTATTTATTCTTATATATCTACTAATCTGATATTTAAGAACATGTTAACAAATGCTTCCTTTTAACTTTATTTAAAATGATTATTTTATTATGAATTTTTACTATATTATCTAATAAAAATGTATTCAAATTACAAAATTTTCTTAAAACATTTTCAAATCTTATAATTTTATCCCTTTAGTTTAGTATGCTATATTTTTATTCATAAAATAGATTTAAATTATTTTATCAATTTCACATTTTTATTTACTTAATAAATTTGTAGGACAAATTTAAAAATACTGAATTAATAAAGAAGAAAAGTTTCTATTTTTACTTGGAGCATTAGAATCAAAGATTATTCCTTTAATTTGTCATTTATATGTCAAATTGGATACATGAAAAAATATTTGAAATATACCAGATATCGTCAAATGACGGGAATTATTTTTTATAAGATAGCATTATTGAAAACGTTACAACGACAAATCTCTCAAGATTTTCTTTTTTGAAAAGTTGCCTTTTGTACAACTTTGTACTAGAATTGTGAATCTACATAATGTATTTTTGATTGAATTAATAGACATGTTAATCATTCGTAGGAGACTTGGTTACAGAACTCTTAATATTTGCAAAGGACTATGTATCACATACTTGTAATGTGTTAAATAAAAAACTTCGTGTAATTTTAATTGTACTAATAGATCAAATAGTATATCTACAATAAAATATAGAAACTTCACTTATCATTTAAAGATATCCTTAATCACATTATTGGAACATTATAAATTTAAAATTTATTTTCCTTTCACTGATTGATATTTTTTTATTAAAATGCCTTGCCATACAAAAATATGTTGTATTATAGTTAATAACTCTTCCCTCTTCATGGGTAGAATTGAGAAATTATCATAGCTTCTTCCTTGAATCCTGAGCAGCCTGATGGCCAATTGACTAGTGCTCTGGTCTTTGGTACCACAGGTCACCACCTTCATGTTTGAATCCTGGTGGTGGCATGAATGTTTGTCAGTGCTTATGTATCCACGTTAAACAGTAGGTACTTGCCTAATTAGCCTAAAGTGTGCACAAAATGACTGTAGAGGGACAAACAAACCAAACCTTTGAATCCTGAAACAACTTAATACCCCATCATCCAGGGCCTGTTTCATTTACTCATTTTTCAGCCACTTCTACTGCTTTTCCATTTCTGTATTGTAAAAGAGATGATGAACTATGATACCCTTATATTCAATCATCCCTTTCTTTTTATTTACATGTTTTCATTCATATTTTATTACTTTAAGCGAGTGATTAAAGTTTATCTTAGGTCTTTAAATTGTAAATTACACATTTTAATTGAAAAGTTTTGGAAGAACATAATTTAATACATAAAATTCATTATTGTAAAAGAGTATATCAATTAAAACAGGAATTATCAATATTGCTTTTTTTTCTTTTTTCCCAGGCGTGTTGTATGCTGTGGGAGGCTATGATGGAGCCTCGCGCCAGTGTCTCGGAACTGTGGAACAATATGATCCAGATACAGATTCATGGATGCCTGTGGCTGAAATGTCTGCTCGACGTAGTGGTGCTGGTGTTGGAGTGTTGGATGGACTTTTATATGCTGTAGGAGGACATGATGGACCTTTAGTGAGAAAAAGTGTCGAGTGCTATAATCCTGAAACTAATGCATGGACTTCGGTTGCTGATATGATGATGTGCCGAAGGAATGCAGGTACAAATTATAATATAAGACATATTAAGCATTTCTTCAGTTATTTTACTTCTATTAAATTGTACTTTTCAATACAAGTTAAAAATATTTTTAAAATTCATCAATGCCATTACTATATTAACATTTTGATGATTTACTTATTCATTTTGGTTTCACCCTAATTATCAACCACATTATATTATGATGTTTATAATCTCAATTGAATAATAATCATTAACATGACTGAATTTCTTAATGTGATTTTTTTTTTTTTTTTTTTATAAATTAAATTTATGTAGCTTTTAATGTCCTTAAATTGTGCAGTGTTTATTATACTTTGTTACAATTTTATAAAGTTATTCTTTTTCAAATTATATAGATTATTAAGTAGCAGGACAAAATATTTTTCTAGGAATTCGTATTGTCAAAATACAGATCAGTGAAGGTTTCTGGTGTATTAATGATTATAATCTGGTTTTTCGTAGTCAACCTATAAGCTGTAAATTAATGTGTTTATTCTTATTTGACCATCATTAAATATATTTTACATAAAATTCTAATATATGATAAATTTTTTAAATCAAAATTTTCTTGGTAGCTAAAATATTTATTAATAAATTATATTTCATAATTAATCAAGAGCTGCCTTTGAATGCAATGAAAGTCAAGTGGGGCAGGGGGGCAATGACTTTGGACATGTCTGATTCTGCAGAGCAAATCTCATTACTGTTAGACTCTTAAAGTTTCGTCCAATCGTGATTAGGTGTGCTTATATTTCATCTCGCCTCTATTAAAATGTAAAATTCTAAATTGAACATTGCATGAATTGAAAATTCTTGGTGAAATTCAACGAAGTACCAATGGAGTCTTTACGAATGGTTGTTCAGAACTATGGAGAAGACTGTATGTCTAATATGGTGTTTGAATGACACAAAACATTCACTGAATATTTTGTGAAAATAAAAGACAATAAATTTTCTGAGTGGGCTGTAACTCGGAAAGCTCAATAAAAGTATGAAAAAAATTGCCAGATTGTTTAAGTAAATTATCATCTGAGTGCCCAAATGCATTATAGATTACTTGTGATCTGGAAACTACCAACACTGAGAAAGATACAGTGTGGAAATTTTACGGAAGGATCTCGGCATGAAAACAAGTTTGTATCAAAATTTTCCTGATTCTGGTACCAGAACAAATAGCTCCTTCATGCACAACACTCTCCGCTAAAAGGAACCTGTTTTGAGTTATTGAAAGCTGTTAGAAAGAAAACCGCAAAACAACAATTGTCTGAAAATGAACTGCAACATGATTTTTGATCAGAAGAAAATAAAAATTTGTTGATGTGTGAAAGCCATGAAATGCATTGGGAAAATGCGTTGAAGAAGACAAACATTTAGTCTTGTCATAATTTGTAAATAAATATTCTTCTTTTTTTTTTTTTTTTTTTTTTTTTTTTCAGTCACTTTATAGAAAGGCTTCCTATAAATTATTTATGAAAATTCTTTTTTTAAATATTTTGTTGAAAAGTTATTTGAGTATTAAAGTATATCAGTCAAACTACTTTAAATTCAGCTTTATGACAAAAATACTGTTCAAATTATTTGAATTAATATATATATTAATTAACAAAAAAAATTTTCTTACAATTGCCATTTAAATTAAACCTGTATTTTTAAGTTTTCAAACAAATGTTACTTATGTATTTGCACTTTCTCCTTCCTTGTTATCAGCATTCCAAACCTCCTTCAATAAGTATTATTAGTTAATATTTGCAATTGTATAAGTAATATATTTTTAAGCATACTAAACTGGTGTAGTGAAAAAAACAGTCACTATATGGTCAAATTTATATTAATTTTCAATTAGTTCAAATTTAGATAATATGAAAATTAGAGAAAAGATCTACCTTGAAAACATTGAAGTTATGTTGGGCATTACTTTTATCATGACAATAGGCATTTTTATTAAAATCTTCATGTGTGTGCTAATTTGTTCGTCTTTGCCAAAAATATAATGTTGATGAAATTTAACTTGACTAACACAAAAATACTGTAATATACACCAAAAATAACAGAACATCATAAATAATTAGCATATAAAAATAACAATGAATTGCTTTTATCCATTAACTTTTTTTTTTTTTTTTATTGTAAGGCAACAGAATGGAAACAATATGCTAGTTTCAGACAGTATTCCCAGAGTAATAACTATTGTCATTGGCATCTGGTGGTTTTCTACTTTGCAGCAATTTGATCCAAAATACTCCACTTACTTGGCATCATTTTCACCTTCATTGCGCGTCAAATGAACTTTACATTTTTTTTTTTTCCTGGTTTAAATACAGATTTTGAGCTTTTGGATAATTTTTGTAGAAAAAATGCATTCTTAGCTTATATTCAGAAATAAACTGTATTTGCCAGTTTTTATATTCTGTATTTGGGTTGTTATCTCATTCAATGCAAGAAGCAATATCTAATAAGAAACCTTTTCCTCGAAAATTTCCACAATTATGAAATTATCCTCTTTGGAATGAAGTGATTTCTCTTCTATATGGTGTATCATATGCACTTCTTAATTATTTCTTATCTCTTTGGAAACATACAAGTACTTTGTTGCCTTTCTATTGCTATTAGGGGGCATGTCATGTGCATATTCCAAAGAATTCTAATTCTACAAGTTTCTATCTTAGTATCCATTTTTGGTGTTACAATTCCAGTTCCCAAAATGTAGTATTAAGTTTACAGCTGCTATTTAAAAATTTCAATTGAAAAATATCCTAGAAAACTTTAACATTCTAATATAAATTCTAAAAGATTTCTTGTTGATTATTGCTCTTTTAATTTTTATCCATGAGAATAATTAATTTCTGTAAATGAGTATAAATTATTATTCAATGTTAAATGGGTTTTAAAAAATGAGTGGTTTTAACTTTATAACTGTCTGTAGAATTTCTTCACCCTTACTCTGTAATTTAAATACCACAAGTATTTTCATCAAATCATGCAGTTCTCTTTTCACTTTCAGTATTAGACATTATTTTTGTCTTTCAATGACTATTCAAACCACATTTATCAATATGTGCTCATATGTATGCTTTTAAAGCAGATCATCTTATTGAAAAAAAAAATTTCCTACATCAAACTCTAGCGATATTCACCATAAGAACTCTAGCAACCCAATAAAATTTGCCTTGATAAAATTGTCAGAATTAAAAGTCATAAAATCAAGTGCAGTGCATGTTGTCAAATGTAATAAAGTCCATGGTTTCATCTGACGAGCACAGAGGACAGATATCATTAGTTACTACACCAATGTAGTGCAAGTATTTATTAAGAAAATCTTGTCCTGTCAAGAGTTGGAAATTTGCTATAAAAATTGTACAGGGCAAGTTCATGGTATGAGTGATGTATATTCCATGTTCAGGTAGAAAAGGTGCAGAAAGTACTATATTCCATAAAATATATTCCATGTTTTATCAGTTGAAAGCAGTTTGTTTTAAGGTTCTCTCTATTTTCTTCCTTACCTCAGAACTAAATGGATGAAAGGAAATTGTGGTGTGGTAACTGTAATGGAAATTGTGGCTGTGGTTTTGGCAAGAATTATTGAAAATCGTGGACAGCTATTCGCAAAAGCATTTTCTTTAAAATATTATCATCTGATAACATTTTTTTTAAATAATTCTAAAAACTATTCAATTGG
Organism: Caerostris extrusa; assembly: GCA_021605095.1. Taxonomy (NCBI): domain Eukaryota; kingdom Metazoa; phylum Arthropoda; class Arachnida; order Araneae; family Araneidae; genus Caerostris; species Caerostris extrusa. The sequence goes on along the minus strand of BPLR01021240.1, from coordinate 100,393 downwards.
ATAAGGTGTATAAATTATGTATTGATTAATTTTTTAATTCATTTGTTCATGAACAGTTATTTCAGCCATTGTAATTATGTTTTTATTTCTGCAGGTGTGATAGCTGTTGATGGTTTGTTGTATGTTGTGGGTGGTGATGATGGCTCTTCTAATCTGTCCTCAGTTGAAGTTTATTGTCCTAAGACAGATTCCTGGAGCATGCTGCCATCTTTTATGACAATTGGTCGAAGTTACGCCGGAGTGGCAATTGTTGATAAACCTGTGTAATTCAAATTAAGTAAATCTTCATCTACATGGTTCCCTTTGTCCTTTTTAAAAAATCAAACACTGTCCTGTAACATTTTTAATTTTAGTTGAATTATATACCTGTTTAATACATTAGATTTAATTAGACATTTATCATATTTCATTGTGATATCTTTTGTTGTTGATATGTTTTATTATTAAAATAATTTTATTGTGCTTTCATATGAAATAAGATCTTCTTTTGACTGATAAATGTTTTGAAATTTATTCATTTTATCTACAGAAAATTATATATTTGAATAATTGCTTTAAATGAAGCAAATAAATTGATTTGCTTTAAATTACTTTGTTGATGTTTTTTTATAAATTAAAAATGATATCTTTATAAATCAAAGAAAGGAATTACTTTTATCAAAATATTAAAACAAAAAGCATCAAAAAAATTCTAAAGCTATTTTGTAATATGGGAACCATGCATTGTTTTCATTTGTTATTTTATTGTACATAAGTTTGTAAATTATCTGTATATTTATTCTTTTGTTTGTAAAATTTTATTTTTATCATTGTAAAAGCCTTTGCAGGAAAGGTATTGCAAGTCATTGTTGATAATTTGGAAAAAGTGTGAAAAGTTATATATGTAAAATGTATTGAATGAAAATTTGGAACTAATTATTCAATGTAATATTTATGAAAGAGTAGTTCTGATTTTTATTCTTAGTGAATATACATCCAAAAATGAAAATATGAACTGATATTCAGTTCATATTTATCATCAAAATATGAACTGAAAGAGTATTTTGCTAAATGAATTTTTTTTTAGTTTAATATTTCATATTCTACTTTTTATACAAAAAGGTAAAAATGTAAAACGTTTAAATTTGTGGAGAAACACATTTTTAAACATAAAAACTAAAGCAATACATAATTCAGGTATTTCTTTTAATAAATTGGGCTTATAAAAGCTTCAAGGTCCTGTTTTAACAAAAAAAAAAATTATTTAACAGTAAAATTGATTTATTATATAAAATTTTGTAATGTATAATATTTTATAGCAGTGGTGAAACTATTTCCAACACATTGTGTCATTTGCATTTAGATGGGCATGCATTTATTTTTTTTTCATAAATTGCATTTACATTTCATTAAAAAGATAGGTATTTTCAAAAGTTTTTTAAATGTAACAAAAAAAAAATTACTTTAAAGAATATAATAATGAATATTCCATTTCAGAACAAGTATATTTTAAATAGAATAGAGGTTTAGATTTTACTTGATTAATTTGCTTAAAATATTTTATGAATTTATTTAAAGAAATGTTAAATTTAAATTTCACTTAAAAACATAAGACACATTTTTAAAATTCCTATAAACAATAAGAAAAATTCTCATTTCAGAATTTTTAACAATTTTATTTTAAGTTCCGATGGTTTCACCACTGTTTTCTTGTTATAATACATGCGTTTGTTTAAACTGATCTTTAATCTGTATTTTTAAACAGTATATGCTAGTCTAATTTTAGAAATTTTCAATTTAAATTATAATTATAAAACTGCACAAACTATGTATTTGAGCATATGAATAGTTATCTTGTACTGTTCCTTCTGCTTTCAATCTCCAGTTTTGAAAGTTAATGTAATTTGTTTCACTCAATATAATTAATTCACAGAGTTGTTATTAGCTACATTTTTTCCAAGTTTCCTTCTCAGTGTTTTTATCTTTTGTTTTATGTTAATAAAGAATTTTTGAACAATTTGTCTTGTATATTATTAAAAATTTTATGTTTTAAATGTGTTTTATTGATTCATTCAAAGCTAAATACTATTTACTTGGATTCATGTCAAAATTTCTGTGTTAAAACAGTATGGCCATAAACATTTAAATTGGACAGATCTCCAAATGAAGTTAATATAATAATGCACATATAAAAAAATTATTGAAGAATATTTTTAAAAATTGGGAGATTCAGTTTTGCAGCTCATTTATACACATACCATAATATTATTACACTAGTGTGTTTTGATATAAATGCAAAGAAAAGTTCTATTACTTTTGAAAGTAAAATAATGCTAACTGATATGTTACAGTTCGCTTCAGACCTTATAGGGAGGGGTGGGGGCTTAGAACTACTATAATCCAATTTGGCCCGACTTAAAAGTGCATTTGAAGTAACAACAAAAAATAATTAAATAAAACAATTTTCAAATCTATGTTAATAAAAAAAAAAATGGAACCCTCTGAAAAAAAAAATTAAATAGTACAATTTGTGACATAAAAAAATTTAACGATTAATCTTATTGGACTTTTTAATTAAATAAAACAATTTTAGAAATTTCATTAAAAAAAAAAAATTTTTTCATCTCTTTTAAATATATAAATTTAACAAATCAGCGGCATGATCACCACTTGGCTAGCGCTCTGGCCATTAGTACCATAGACTTCAGGTTCGAATTCTGGCGGTGGTATTGATGTTTGTTAGTCGTTCAAAATTCATGTTAAACTGTAGGTATCGGTCTAATTAGACTAATAAGTGCATAAAATGACCATAGAGCGACAAACCAACCCTTCTCCTTTATCTGCCCTCTTCCATTACTTTAAGTTGATATTCATAAATGATTAAATTAAAATAAAAATCTGCATACTAATTTTCTAAGAATCTGCAGCAGTTATCCCAGTAGAACTTGGCAAAATAAATTTGTTCTTAATATCTTGAAGAAATTTTAACTTCATGAATGGAAAAAAATAATCGGGACTTAACTTTTATATATAATATAGATAGATATATTGACCATATGTGCTTGTATTTTTTCCCCTCCATGAAAAATACCAAGATATTTATTAATCAAGAAAACTTCAAATGGTTTTATTTAAACATTTTCCTTTTTGTTTTGAACTTTTATTATCTAGATATTATTTTCAAATCTTCTGTTACAGTTGAGCACAATATATATAAATTAGGAAGAAAATATATTTTTTGCATTATAATTATAATGAAGAAAAATATAATTTTGAAAATTGGTGTTGTTAAACAACTTGATTTTTTTTATTATTATTATAATTTATCTAGATGAACAAACAATTTATATATTTTGATTTGCTCATGGATTCATGATCTAACATGTTGAAATGAGTTATAGTATTCTATAACCCATTCCTTCTAGTAGCAGGAATGTGTTATAGAATACTACAACTCATTCCTGCTGCTAGAAGGCAGCACTAATCAATTTATTGTCTGTGAAAAGCTCTAGTATGAAAATAAATATGATTAATAAAAATATTAAAGTGACAACAATTAAATAAATAATAAATTTGTTTGTTAATTTAATTAAATTTTATTATAAGCATTTATTTTATATAATTGGCATTCTAACTGTACACTAAACAGCAATTTGGGATTTGGCGACAAAAATTTATTTTGCCGAATAATGGGTTGTGATTGTAAGTGTAGTGAATTGCAAACAGTACAAGAAACTAGGGTTACTACATTTGACGCCTTATCGTCCATTTTTTTGCCATAAAAAAAGAGTGAAATCCGAACGTCCCCTATTTTGCGTTTTGGTCATATTTTTTTCTCTTTTTTCTTATAATTAACTATAATTTTTATTAATTTGTTATCTTTGTTTTGGAGTTCAGTGTAGGCTTAGTAGATCCTACAATTTTAACAAGAATATATTTGACACTCACTATGGCGGATACCTAATATCAAAAAGGATCAAGCTGTTTAACACCACCAATTTTCAAAATTATATTTTGTTCATTATAATTACAATTTTAGTTCATATGAAAACTCCAATTTCAAGGAGTGGGGTGCTGTAGACCATGTTCACTTTAAAGTTGAGATATTCAAACAGATTTATAGATCAAATCTCAACATGGAGCATGGTTCTTGACTATAGTTATCGAGGTTCTTAAAAGTGCTAAAAGTCAACATTTTATCCAAAGTAACTACTTTAAAATACATTTTTATTTTATGCGCGTCACCAGACAAAGTAAATTATTCATATGCAAAGATCATTTTGATACTTCCAGTGAATTGGCAAATATGAAGACTCTTATGGATATAACATCATCTCTTTATACAGCATAACTCCTTTATCCAATGACATCATCTCTTTACCCAGAACAAAAATTAAATTCTATTTCTATAGCATAACATCTCCAGCAATATATATCTGGCAAAAGAACTGGAAGAAGAAAGCAGTATTTCAGTAGCAGAACGCTGACAATTTTTAGGGAAACAAATTAAATCTATTTTATTCACACCGGTCTTTGTAACTATTATGAGAACAGTTTCCAGAGCATGCCAAATTATGCTTTATACAACAGAAAATCTCATTTTCCTTTGATAAACCAAGTCAATGTCGGCAAAGTTTCTGCTTTACCCATGACAATAAAAATTGTAAAATTCCAATTACATGTGAAATCTGTAGCGCCTAATATCCTACTGATTCATGCTCAGCTCAATTTCCTAAATGCCCTAATTGTGGTGAGAGATGGAACATGGGCAACAACTGTGCTAAATTCAAAACAGAAGAAAAAATTTAAAATAATTAATCTCCTTGCTTTTATAGTAGCCCGTAGAGTGTCATATTCCAAACGAAATTGTTTAAATAGCCCGGCATAGAAACTCAGCAAATGATTCGAAAAATTTGTCAAACACAAACTTCAACTTTTCAAGACACCATTAAAGCACTCGCACATAATGCAATAGTCTTTCTTTTCACCTTCAGCCAAGCATTAAAGAAACTATCCGCACCCACAGTTATACATCCTATAACTATATTCAAAGACTAAAAAAATTTAATTAAAAGCAAAAAAAAACTGAGCTTCGAATCATTACAAAATTTCACTAACATAATGTCAAACTTATCAAATCCGGGTATTCAATCTCTAGCTCTCTCTAGATATTATATAGTAACATAACAGTCAATGCGGGGAACTAAATAAATTAATTAGATTCTTTTTTATATTTATTAAATTTCTTCAAGTTTTTGAAATTTGTATTTTCATGTTTTATCTCACATTAAAAATTTTATGATGGAAATCTCGCAATATTCGAGCTAAAAGATCTATTTTACTTCAATTTTTTTCTTCAGTTTGAATTTTTGCAATTCAGGAAACATTTCTTAATTCCGAAGATCAGTTTCACTTACCAAAAACTAATTTATCAAACCGATTGACCTGATAATACACGAAAAGGAAGGATTTCAATAGCTGTCGATTCCAGTATACCTTGCAGAGTTCTCAATCTTATTAATCCTTTTCTCTCTGAAAGCGAAATACAGGCCTTCATAATTCATTTACCGCATAAAACTTTTACCATGGTCAGTATTTATTCTCCTAAGGTTAATTTACCATAGATTAATTGGATACAATTTATCATCGAATTCCTTCCACTTGCATCATTCTTGGAGATTTCAGTTTTCATCATCCATTCTTGATTCCTCCTCTTCGAATAACAGTTCCGACACTTTAATCAACTGGAAAAAAAAAATATAATAATTTAAATATTATAAATACTAACTGCATTACTTTATCCTATCTCTTTTTATCTCTCCATTGTCAGTGCTGACATTTATCTTTCTTCATTCCCACAGACGCTTTTGACAGTCATTATTTACAAATAGTTATCCTACTCATCTTAATAAAAACCAAAACACTAAAAAAACACGCTTTTAGAGTTAATCAAACTAAAAAGTAAAAAATAAATTAATAGTTTAAAAAAAAAAAAAAAAAATACGCTTTTACAGTTGATCAAACTAAATAATTGTTAACATAAGAATAAAATTACTGACGAGAAAATTAATGTCACTGTTCTAAAAGAATGGGATGCTCGATATCAATCGTTATAATTGTTCACTAGTTTCATTCCGAAATGCAGAGTTAGTTTAAAAATGTCATACAAAGCACCCCACGCTTTTAGAACAATGACATTCATTTTCTCGTCAGTAATTTTATTCTTATGTTAACAATTATTTTTTTACTTTTTAGTTTGATTAACTCTAAAAGCCTATTTTTTTAGTTTTTTTTTTTTAAACTATTAATTTATTTTTTTTACTTTTTAGTTTGATTAATTCTAAAAGCATGTTTTTTAGTGTTTTTAAACTATAATATTTAAATGAGGTCCCGGTACGGAGGACTGGAACTATAGTTCTTACAATAATTTAATTGTGAGTAAAACAAAAGTTAAATGCGAATATGTCGAGCCAGCCAGGATTCTAACAGGGAATCTCCTGATCCGGAGTCAGGCGCGTTATCCGTTGTGCCACTGTCCCACGTAGGTTTGAATGTCTTTACTGAATACTTTCCTTCTACATGGGTTAAATTGCTCTTCTTAAGTTAAAATAAAATCACTACTCCTGGCGATCTTAATCATGATGAGATAATAAACTTATCCAAATATTTTATTGTTGTCGGTCCTTGATAAGTCTACAACGTTTAAATTAAATATGATCGCTTAAAGTAGGGCAAAATCGTGCCCAAAGAGTCAGTTGCATAGAAACAAACAAACAAACATACAGGTGAAACTAATAAAAGCGTATTAAAAATGAAGTGTAAACTGGCTGGAAGGAGAAAGAAATGTAACCAGAGAAGAGTATGTTTGGTTTTCGAATAAAAGAGCTTAGTTTTTAAAGTCCATTCAGAGTGTGTGTTTTTATTTTGAGACCATTACCACTGACCAACAGTCTTAACTTATATTTTATGCAAACTTTTTAAACTGGTAGTACTCAAGAAGCTCATTCATTTTTCTGTTTCCGACAAATTCCATTAACATTCTAGTTTTATTCTTTTTAAGAATTATATGTATTCTATGTCACTTCTTCATTACAAGATCCTCGAAGCTAAAAACGCCCTGAATTAATTTATTTAACTTAAATTAGACATTTCTTCGGCCTCCGATTCTGTTTGAACATATAGCATTCGATATAAAGTCTTACGAGTAAAGTATTAATCGCCCAACCACAAAGTGGATTTTTAATTTCTTTAATAACAGGAATTCTTACGCAAAATGGAGAAACTCTGTTTCTATGGAATTATCTTCTACTTTCCTCATTTAACAAGACTGAATTCTGAGTGCTTTCCTATTTAAAATCCACAGGAGGGATATTTTTTACTTCATTTTCTCTTATACTGAATGCTTATTATATGCAGAAGACATTTTTTTATTTGATAAAATAAGTCAGTGTGATAAAATAAGTCACAGTGATAAAATTCCGATAAAAATTATCTTCAATTTTCAAATTGTTCTCCATAAAATCAGTCAAAAGTCCAAAACAAAGGAATAGGGAAAATCAGCAAAAGCTGAAGTAGTAAATTTCTCAAATAAAAAAACAAATTTCAACTCAACGCTTGCAGATAACTGAGACTTTCTTTTGAAATCCATTCCTTAAGATTTTCTTAAAAGCTATCCTCTAAACTTTAATTTCTTTCCACCTTCCGAGATTTTCTCCTGTTCCCACAACATTTTTTTCGTAGTAGTTCGTAACTTGGTTTTGTAATTTCGCTTTTAATCGTCTATAAAAGAATTTCATTGGCCCGACATGAATAGTTCAGTTATACTCCTGCAGATGGAAGTGATAAAATTCTTATTATAAGTCAGTTCATATATTCGATTTTCGACTTCGTTCAGAAAATTTTGGCGCTCATGATCTGACCAATCAGAACAGAAACTGATGCATGCGATCTCGACTAACACCACTTTGTTAGCTCGACCTAGAGGGTGTATTTTTTTTTTTTTTTTTTTTTTTTTTTTCCTATTTTGGAATTGTAGTGATATAGTTGAGGAACACATGAATGACTGGCAACAGTGAAATTACAAATTTGGCGAGGCCTGCGCTCTAGAGCCACCACATTATAAGATGAATCGTTCAGAGTTTGAAAAACCTTTTATCTTTCTGGAATTCGCTACATATTTTAAACTGTGCATCTATTCTTGATACTGAGATGAATTCAACGTTGAAAAAAAATAGCATTCTGAAATCTTAAGATTGCATTTTCAACTAAGCATTAATTAACAAACAATTTAAATATTACTAATCTATCGAATTAGCTTTGCATCTCAACTCTTTCGAATTGATTTCACCCCTGATTGTTCTATCTTGAACAATCTAACACAAATTTTTAAAGGTTCTCAGTTTAATAAAAATTAAATCTATAATCACTAATTCAAATTGTCGAACTTTTTTCTTCTTTTTTTCGAGAGCATCTCCCCCTTTTTGATCATGCTGCTACTAAAGTATTATGTGATGTGATGGAAAGTTAAGCCTTGCCAATCAAACAGCTGGTGCTGTGTGACGTTTAGCTGGCGTAAATGTTATTAAAATATTCCGACCTTTACGCTGAATAGACGTTAGTGAGTAAAACTACTCCCAAAACGAGCCTCCAACTCAAAACGCAGCTTTGGCCCGCATCATAAACTTAGCACTGTGCAAAGATTTAATTTAAATTTAAAGTCTATCTTCTACCTTGTTTTTGTCTTAATTAACAACTTTTAACTAAGAGCTTTACTTACTTTTTTTATTTCTAAGACAATGCAGCTATAATCTTAATTTGTAATCGGAGACTATTCCCCCGGTACTCAAATAACTCACACAACTTTGCACTTTGCACAATCTTGACAAAGGAGAGACAGGAGCCAATTTGTTTGCGATATTCTTTAAGCGAGCAATAGTATTGGATAAAGTGATGAGGTAAAGTCATCAAGTGATAGGGTAAAATTATGCTCTTTTAGGACCCAAGGAATTGCACTAACGTCGCGTATTCCTGAGAGAGCAAATATTGTTTTTCCGCTCTGAGTTTTGTACTACAGATTTGTTGATGTACTTTTGATTAATATTAAAACTATAGTAGATTAAAAAAATATGTTGACAAAATTGAAAAGGAATATATATATATATATATATATATAACAGACCCGGCCACGCATTGCTGTGGCTTTCTTGTATTTCGTTCAATTATCAGATACTAAAATTGGTATTTTTAAGGAAGTGATTGGTAAAGAATGATGAAAAGTTCAAATTAAGCTTCAACGAATAGAAAATGTTTAATTTTTATTAATTTAATGAATGAGGTAGATAATGTTGATTTTTAACGCTGTTTTATAATTATTTTACCTAATTTAATTTTTAATAACCATTACTTTCATTTAACTAAGAACTAAGCGATGAACAATATTTCTTGTTAATTTGTCTTTCGTCAAAATAAATAAATTCAATGGTTTTCCAACGCGTGAGCATGCAACATACAACTGCCCATGGGAGAAACACGGATTATCCAACTCCAAGCCACAAATAACCATTGTCTGCACTTGCGACTTATTTATTGTCATCGCAAAAGCCAAACGTATCGGAAATTGTAGCCTTTTGAAAGGTATTGTAGATTCTGATGGCATCATAGGTATTCGAGGTAACAGGACGACTTCGCCTTTAAACTTTCCAGTAAATATCGTTGCTTCAAGTACGTTTCCGGTAATTCTTCTGATGACTAATCGTGTACCGTTGCATAATTTTGGTGGATTTAAGTTACGCAATAGAATGACCAGTGAACCAATTTTCAGACGAAGATTGTGTGGGCGCATTCTGACATATCCAGAGAATTTAAAAATTCAGTTGGAAAATTGACGATCTGGTTTTCATTACCAATGGTGTCGATTGACTTAAAACTCATCAGATTTTTTTGTTCCATCGCAGCTGGCAACCACTCAGACAATTGTCTTTGATGCCTTAAGGCAAGCGCTGCACAAACGTTACTCACTTAGTACTACCCAGGAGATGCGGGCAGCTTGAAGATAAGCCACGGACGCGGAGTAACAATACGCCCCGCCACGCTCTACTATCATGTAGACCGGGACCTATGATTTAAAGTGGATTCCGAACCACTACAATCATCCATGGCACCGCCGGAACTCGAACCCGAAACCTGTGGTACCGAGCGCCAGCCATTCAGGCCCCAAAAGTCATCAGATTGCCTGGCAATAAATTTTGTATTTGACAGTTAATTTCATCAACATCAACATTTTTTGCTGCCAAAATTGCACGATTACTGAGCCAATTTTGGTCTAAGTGATTATTAAGAATATCCGGAAATACACTCTCAACTAGTTCATTTTTTGAATGAACAACAGAGCAGAAATTGTCTGGCAATTGGATACATTGCGTATTTTGATGTAGTCTGATTGTACCGTTTCCAATATCCAGTAATTGATTTGAAAATACTAGTTCCAATGGATCATCATGTAATTGTACTCGCATATTTATGGTCAATCGAAGTGTTTCAATGTTTTTCCATAAAAATGATTGTTTCAAACATGCGTTAATCTCGTCAGCAAACGTAGAGCGAGGAATGACAAGTAATGTCTGCCAGAAATCACCAGATAGTAGTAAAACAGCACCACCGAAGAGTCGATTATTGCCGTTTAAATCTTGCATAGTTCTGTGAAATGCCTCAAGAGAATGTTTATGACTCACAGTACACTCATCCCAGATAATAATTGAACTTTTTGAAACACTGTAGCCATTCCGCTTTTTTTTTTTTTTAATATTACACATTGCTTTGGTTTACTGTGAATGTCTAATGGCAGCTTCAATGGCTGAATGCACATTGAAAAAATACAATACAATTAAAATAAAAGTGGGATATAATAATAAATGACTTAAAAAAGAAATTCACAATAAAATACAAATGCAAATGATCGTTTAATATCTATACACTCAGTCTTATTGTGCATTAATTTTTTTTATAAATTGTAATAACTTACAAAGAAAATTATTACATTTCTTAGAAAAAAATATTGATAACCAAATAAGGTAATACTTAAATACGTTTGATTTATTTCTCATAAAAATAATATAAATTTCATTCAATATAATTTTTACAAAATTTAAAGCAGTACATCTAATATATAAAATTCTCGTGTCACAGTGTTTGTTGCCAAACTCCTCCGAAACGGCTCGACCGATTCTTATGAAAATTTTTGTGCATATTTGGTAGGTCTGCGAATCGGTCGTAATCTATTTTTTAAACCCCTAAGTGATAAGGGTGGCCCACCCCTAAATATTTTCTAAAATTTCTTTGGCAAACCAATGTAGTGGCAACAATCGTTTAAAATCTACCATTGAGGAAGTCGCCAATCTTGCAACCCTGAATTTTCCGCCAATTTCTTTAGGGTTGCAATACTGCAATTAGAGGCATTCGTAGCTTCATTTTTCGAACAATATAATGACTATTTTATTGCTATTTCGATAATTAATTGCAGAATTCTTATTTACACTAATTTCAAAAGTTAAGTTTTAGAGTTTGTTTCACCACAGACGAAAGATATACCACAATAAAAGGATGGCGCCGTGTCTCGATGCCTGTACTACATAACCGTAAAATTCTCATGTTCTGAATATTATTGTTTTGTGTACTACTTTTAAATTTTGTGAAAATTATATTGTATGAAATTTATATTATTTCTATGAGAAATAAATCAAATGTATGTAAATATTACCTGATTTGATTATCAATATTTTTTTTTTATTTTCTAAGTTTGAATTTGAATTGGAATAAAATATATTGAATGAAAAGTTGTGAATCAAAACATTGAACTTTTCTATGCTTAAAGTTTGTCAACATGTGTTGTATTTGATTAAGAATTCTAAAATGAAATGTGATCTAACAAGATGACATAATATAGACAATATAATTTTAAAGAAAGATGATGAATTTTAAGGATTTTTCGAAAAGTGTGGAAAGGAAGTAAACTCTGCAAATTATTTGATATAATGATAATATTAAAATTGTATAATGGGTATTACAATAGTTGCAAGTTGAAAATCAATGACATTTTATTTGAAAAACTTTTGTTATTTGAATAACATATAATTTGAGTGGTTTGAATATTGTCGAAGAAAAAAATTGATAAATGGTACTTTTAAGTTGGAAGTTATTTAAAGAAAACAAAACAAATAAATAAGTGTTTATATTAATAAAGGAGAATTTAAAGCTCAATAACATTTTTATGTATGTACATTTGTTTTTATTTATATTTAAAAGTTGGTTTTAATTATTTCTTATTTGAATTTTTATGCATTTTGTATTCATTCAAAACATCACAATAAAAATATTTCTGTTGTAAATGCTTTGAAATTTCATGTAAAAGTTTTCTTTAAATGTATGAAAGGAATAGAACATGGAAATTAACGTAAATTCATAAATTATTTTTATTTTATTTTTTAAACTAAGAATTTTTGTAAAAAAAGTTTGTGTCGACAAACTTTAAGCATACAAAATGTATAAATAATTGAGATATAAATTTGAAAACAGTATATTACCTACATAAGGATATTCCCAGCATAAAAATACTTGCAAAGGAAAAACTATTCATGTTTTATTTATTTTTGAATTATAAAATTTTGCAACAATATCACATTTTTTTTGCAATGTTTATCCATATTTTAAAAAGAATAAATTGTATAAAGAATAGTTAAAGTTGATATTTTTATGTGAAATTCAAAGGTTTTGAATATATTTAATCAAAACACTTGCAAAAAGGCTAAATATTTTAAATTCAGGTCATTTCATATTAAAAAGCCTTTGCAAATAGCAGGAAGTTGTAAAAAAAAAAGTTTGTCGAGCAAATTTTAACTTTTTCAAAACAAAGCTCAGAAAATATTTACAGCTTTAAGGAAAAACAAAACTATATTTTTTAATAAATAAGACTATGAACTTGATAATTCAATGGTATTTTAATATATTTACAACATTTTTAAAAGTAATATATCTAATTAAAAGTTGTTTTTAGCTTTTTCTCAGAATGAATTTTTATGCTTTTTTTGTTTTCATGTGAAACACCATAACACAAGTAATTTTGATCCAAATGCTACAAAACTTTGTATTTATGTTTTTCATAAATATTTACAGGGAATAGATCTCGAAATGATTATAGCTACATAAATATTTTTTATTTCAATTGTTAAACTTGGAATTACATGCAAATTTTGGAAGAATTTTGTGTCGACAGCATTTAAACTAGCACAAAATAATAAATAATAAAAGATATAAATTTACCAGAGGTCTATTCAGTGTAAAATGTTAGTACAAACTTAGAAATTTAAAAATATATGATTTGATTTCAGGTTTTGCAACAGTATCAATTTTTGGCCATTTTTACCCTTATTTTAGCTTATAAAAATTTTAAAAAAAATAATAATGAAATTTTTTTATGTGAAATCATTAGTTTTTAGATACATTCAATCCAAAAATGTGTACAAAGATAAAAAAAAAAATTCCTTCGAAGGTGTTCGTGTACCTTAAACGATCGTTTGCATTTGTATTTTATTGTGAATTTTTTAAAGTTTTTTCTTATTATATCCCGATTTTATTTTAATTGTATTGTATTTTTCAATTATCATTTTCAGTAAACGACCACCAAAAAAAAATCTAACCTCAGAATCCGTGTTTCTCCCATGGGCAGCTGTATTGTTGCATGCTCACGTGTTCGAAAACCATCGAATTTATTTATTTCGACGAAAGACAGACTAACAAGAAATATTGTTCATTTCTTAGTTAAATGAAAGTAATGATTATTAAAAATTATATTACGTAAAATAATTATAAAACAGTCTTAAAAATCAACATTATCTACCTCATTCATTAAATTAAAAAAAATTAAACATTTTCTATTCGTTGAAACTTAATTTGATCTTTTCATCATTCTTTACCAATCACTTCCCTTAACAATTTTTAATTATAGAGTATCTAATAATTGAACGGAAATAAAGAAAAAGCCACAGCAACGCGTGGCCGGGTCTTCTAGTAAAACAATATTTAGAACATGAGAATTTTACGGTTATGTAGTACAGGCGAAGATCCTACCTCCCCGTGATGCACCTGGTAACACTTTTTAGTGGCTAAAAGATCTGCAACTTGGCATTATTGTTAGATTAATGAACTCTATTTCAGCATGTTTTGTCATATTTGTTGTATTATTTTGTTGTTGTTGTATGTTTTTTTCCGTTGTTCTTTTTTGTAACTGTTCATAATCTGTCATTGGAAATAAAAAAAGTACGGGTATCGAAACACGACGCCATCTAACTTACCTTTTATTGTGTATGTCTTTCGTCTGTGGTGGAAACAAACTTTTATTCCACCGATGAAATCATAAAAAAAATTTTCGGATGTCAAATTTGTGCTGTCGCGTTAATAACGCTTTTAAATTGTAACGTTAACTAACATTCTAAAAAGCTAAAGCTTCAAATATTCCGTACGAATTCTAACTACGGCTGCCACAAAATCCTACGAATTCTCTAATTACAGTACTGCAACCCTAAAGAAATTGGCTGAGAATTAGCGTAATATTCAGGGTTGCAAGATTGGCGACTTCCTCAGGGGTAGATTTTAACCAATTTTGCATTCAAATAAAAAAAAAATCTTGAATAAAAACTATCCTATCTTTCAAGTTGGAACAAAACACACATTAAAAAAAAAAAAAAGTTAAAATCGGATCGTTAGTTTCGAGTTCATCCCGAATAAACATCGTGACACGGGAATTATATATAATAGATTTAAATGAAGTTTATAACGACTTTTTTTGAAACAGTGAATTTTAGAGATGATATATCTAAAAACTATAAATAAGTTTTCTGTTTTAATATAATCGAAGATACATTTGTACCCAAAAACTATAGAAGATTATATATTGTAAATTTTTAAAATTGATGAATTCAAAAATGCAATTAATTAAAAAAATTTTTAATTCATGAGTTTTTAAATTATTGCAATTTAATGAAGAAATAGATTAAATTTATAATAGACAGGACTTCAAATTGTAAGCAAAATAATATCAAATTATAGAAAGAAGATAGAGTATTTTTATTGAAAACTGTTTCACATTTAATCTGAAATTCTGTTGCAATTTTATGTTTAAAAAAATATATATTTGATAATATTAAATAAAGAAAAAAGAACAGTTTTGTTTTCTTAATAATTTATGTAAATAATCGTGAAACTATTAATTTCAACTATTTGTCATTACATAAGAAAAAAAAATAGCTATCATTTAGTGAATAAGAAGATTTTTACATAAAATAAAATTATCACGATTAACTATTTGTAAAAATTGTGTTTATTCTTGTTCAAGTAAATTTCTAAGCAATATATTCGTCTATTTCTTAGATACATATATACTTATACATATTCATATATAACATTTAAACAAATTAAAAGGCTTAATTCTATAATTTTTTATTTAATTAGCTTTCTTTTTTTTTTTCAGTTTTGAACGATAACTGATGAACATAATTTATTGCCCGAGTAATATTTATTGGAACTTTTTCTTTCTTTTGTTTATTTAATATTGTTGTTAAGCATTTTGTTTTTACATTAAATTATAAAATATTATGGGTAACCTGCATATCGGCCCAGCCGATTTTTAAAATAATTTTATTTTCTTCTGACTAACGCAGAAAAGTTGGAACAACATATAAAAAAAACATTGTTAAGTCTTAAAATGGATAATAGTCGCCACTTAAAAACTTTTTAATATAAATAGTTTGAATAAAAATAAAAAGTATATTACTTATTAGTTTTTCTTTAATAGATGAATAAAAATACGAAATACATTTAACATCAATTTCCTTTTTATTCAGATAGTTCTAGATGTCCGGGGTTTTTTATACTCTGCTTATTTATCTCGTCCACTAGAATTTGTTTCACCTGCTCGTAATACTTTACAAAAAATGTGTATTTGTTGCTTTTGCGATACGTTTGCAAATTTTCTTGAAGTATGCCTGCAATAACGTCTACATTCGTTTGAATAAATTTACAAAAACAAACACCTCTCGGGGCTCAATGGCTCAATGAAGATATTTGAATTCATCTAAAAGATTTTAAATTTCGTTACTCTTATTGTAGATTAGAATTTTGAGATTAAGAGGTAAAGCTGAATTTCTATTGATTAAAAGGATAGAGAATTCTAAATTGAGTATTGAATTTATTTCTAAGGTTGTAGATATGCTATCTGTAGTTAAGTTTACTATCAAGAATAATTCCTAAGTACTTAGTTTCTTTAGACCAGGTGATAAAATTTATATATATTTTAATATTAGGAGGGTTATAGGATTTTTGCAAATGAAAAGAACTGCTTCAGTCTTGTCTAAATCAATGATATAATTTTGCAAGTTTTCGGCCTTGCGTTAAGATTGCAGTGTCGTCAGCATACAGACTAATTTTGATATTGTTCTTTTGTGGAATATCATTGATAAAGATATTATAGAGGAAAGGGGCTAGAATGGAGCCCTGGGGCACACCAGCGTGGATATCACGAATTGAGGAATCAGTATTCCCTACTGTAACAACAAAGTGTCTGTATGAAAGATAGTTAGGAATTACTTGAATCAAATAAGGAGAGAAATTGTAAGAAATGAGTTTGTAAATCAATCCCTTAACCCAGATTCTATCAAAAAGCCTTGGCCACATCAAGAAAAAAATTGCAGTATTTTCATATATCCAGGTAAATCCTTCAGCAACAGTTTCTGTGAGATTGTAGAGATGATGAGTTGTAGAAAGTTCTTCTATAAATCCAAATTGCTGTGGGATGAGAAGGTTCTTTTGATTTGACTCACTTTTAAGGAGGTTCAGGATGACATTTTCAATTATTTTACTAATAGAAGATAGTAAAGAAATTGATCTGTAATTAATAGGAGAAGTAGGATCCTTTCCAGGTTTAAGAATTGGGAGAATTCTTCGAACCTCCTCACTGTTTGGAGAGCCAGAGCTTACATTAGGCGCCTTAGACCTCTCGGCCACCCTGATTTAAATTTCGTTACTACAGCGTATGCTAACTTCGGATCTTAAACAATTACTTATTCGAAGAGTAGAAGAGATATGAAGTAGAGAGAAGAGATATGAAGTATCTCTAGATATGAAGTATCATTCCGATAGAACTGCCCAACAATTATCATAAAAAGAATACTAAAATATCATAAATATTTTAAAACAGATTAACCATGTTTATAAAGATATTACTTATATTGATTTAAAAGTCCTCACTGATTTGTTCAACTGAATTCAATATAAAATATAAAACAAAATACATGATAATACAAAAAGAAAATGAGATGCAAACATTATTTCAAGTCTTTTCGGATCATGTGAGGATTTTTTTAATTCGTGAATGAACGATTCATCACATTACTTCAAAAGGCGAATATTGCCAAATGTAACACTCTATTTTACTCTCAAGGCAGTCACTTAAATACTGGAATTTGATTGGAGACTTTTATAGGAATACTTTTGCTGTTACTATTTTTTGTTAACTGTATATGTAACTGGGGATTCTTTATTTATGTCCTAACTGTATTAAATGGCGTTTGTTATATCAAGACGCCATTAATACATATTTATATCTCAGTTTTCAGATAAACTGATATTTTTATTTTATTCAAAAAGGTAATACGATCATTTCATTTTAATATTATTTATTTTCTATTTCTGTTAAAAAATATAACTTCCTTAATGCTAACCTACAAAAGTTCAAGTACCTACTAATTTTCCTGTTTGCATCAATCGCTTACAGTACTGCGATGAAAAAACAAATAGAATGCTTTATTTCTAATTAAAAGACTGTTTGGTTTTAAAATTGTTTTTGCTTTTACCTTAAATGCAAACGTGATACATGATATCGTGACGACTGCATTTATGTATGTATACCCGTGTACAACATGTACATAGCTGAACCATTTCAAATTGTGTTGATTAATTTCCTTTGTCTTTTTAATAATAAATTATAATATTTATTTATATATTATCATTTTTAGGAATACTACTCGAAATAAAAACATGGATTTGGAAAGTGATCAAGAACTTGAAGCGTTGAGAAAGGCAGCGTTAGCCACCATGAAATTTCGCTTAACGGATAAGAAAAAAAGTAAAATATGTTTATTTTTATTTATTTATTTAAATTGAAATGTGAATGTGTTAAGTAATTATATATAAATGAAATTTTATGATAATGTGTAATCTTACTGCATATGCATTTGCTTTATTGAGGTTGGCTGGTGCATGGAGTCAATTTTGTCCTAATTTATTCGTTAAAAATTACTGTCTTGAGAAAAATATTAGTTTTTAATGAAAGATGAATATTATAAACATGTTTGATATTCTATCATTTTGACTTGAATATGATTTTTTTTTTTTTTTTTTTTTTTTTGTATTTGGCTATCAAATTGTTTAAAAGAAGTTGTTTAAGCCCTCATTTTCTATATTTTCAGACGTTATTGTAAAATGATTTCATAACATATGTAGAATATTCTTACTTTAACATTACATGAGTGACATAATTTTTTATTATCTATGTTAAATTCTGCATATTCAAGTAATATACAACCTTACCAGTGTAATGTATTTATATTTTTTATCTAAAATACATTTGTGAAATATATAACATTATCCATTGAGAATTTAGAAGATATCATTTTTAGGTTAGAAAATATTCCCATTATTTTAAAAGTAAAAATGTATGTTAAAATCGAATTCTCTTTTTGCTTGCTGATTAAATAAATTAAAACTCGAATTTTTTTAAATTTCTATAAATGTAATTATCTAATTAAAAATAGATATATAGACATACATGATGAATAATAATTTGTAATTGCTCTGATTTATTTTATAAATAATCTTTTATTTAAAATAATGAAAAGTTTATTGGAAAATGTACAAAAACAATTTATAACATGACAATGTATTTTGATATTTGCATACTAAATTGAATGTTTTTAATGTTTTATAACTTTGCACATTTTTTTTTTAATGTTTAACTTTTTTTGTTTTCTATTTATCAATTATATAATATCAAAATACCATTTATATGATTATGATTATGAATTCACTCCGTAATAACATACAAAGGTTTTTTTCCATTTTACTTTTCATGTTCTAATTTGAAAATTTCAATTTTGAATTCATTCTAATTGCTTTTTATTTTTTACTTATCTACACATAAAATTAAAAAAAAAAAAAAAAATTGCAACTGACATTATTGGCAGTACTGTCATTTAATTAATTTAAAAAATGATTATTCAAAAATAGGGAAGTTGATATAGTACATTATTTTTAAAGTATCATATTTTTAAACTAATCAGTATTCTTTGATATTTTTAGTATCATCCTCATGATTATGACATACATTTGAAAGACCTTTTTTTTTTTGCATGTGATAAATGTATTCTTAAAAATGAGAATTACAATTCCATGGACTTTTTTTTTTTTTTTTTTTTTTTTTTTATGTGCAGTTAGTTATGTATTTATGAGTGACAATAATTTTGCAGAAAGAAGGGGGAGCAACTAAACAAAAAATGCCAAATTTTCTAGAATTTTTAACTTAAAACTTTGATTAATTGCTTAAAAATGAATAAAAATAGCATAGAAAATTATTTTTCATCTCATCATTTGGTATCTCACCATTGGGTACCTCGAAAACAATTAGAAAGGAAAGTGCTCCATTTTCATAAGCAATCTGTATTTTTGAAATTATATCCCAATGAGAAATAGAAGTAAGATCTACTTCAGAGGTATATTCCATGATATTAGGATTTAAATTATTATCTACCATGTCAAAACTCTTAAGCATGCTCACTCAGAGTATTGGGCCTTATAAACTCACTTTACGACATTAACAAAACCCAGAACAAAAATTTGAAAATAAATACAGGTGACTTCCCTTAAAGTGAAATAAAAATAATAAATTTTATATTACCAAAAGGACCCAACACAAAACAAGAAGATAAATTGAGATAAGAGTCACAAAACTCTCGTAAAAGCTTGCAAAATCAACGCCAGGGCACTGTAATGCAGAACTCAATAATCTCGTGTTTGGAACATTCTCTTATCAAGTAGAATACAAAAATGCTGTTTTTTTTCATGGATTATTTATGAAATCTTTTAACTTTTGGGATTGTCTTTTTGTTCTACCTTTTTCATATTCTAATATCTTTTTGGCAGTAATATTTTTAAAACATTTTTTTTTATTATGTAGAATGCACTTTTTTTATTAGCACATTAATCTTGATACTATTATTTTTATATTGTTAACATTAGTATTTTATGGCTGTAATAGTTTTTGTACCTCATTACTTGCAATAGTAGTTTGCTGTTAAACTTGCAGTAAAAATTATTAAACATTTTTTTCAAAATGGTGAAGTAAATATGATATAATGTAATTTTTAAAATTATTTAGTCTGAAGTTTCTCCTATTGATGCTATTTCAAAAGTAAGCACTGCTGTCAAAATTAAAGATATGGAACAGCCCACTTACAGAAAACATAATAGCAAAGAACAAGCACATGGCGATCAGCATTCAAGAAAGAATTCTCGATCTCTGAGGTTTGGAAGAGGAAGACAATTTCCCTGTATGTAACAGAATTTATTCTCAGTTTTAACTGTATATAATATAATTAAAAATGTGGTTTTAAAAATTATGTTAAAATTTTTGGTAAATAAAATTATTTGTGAATAAATTTTAATATATAGATTTTTATTATATAGCAGTGTATCATTTAATATTAATTATACATTCATTAATACAGCCCTAAATGCATACCTTCACCTTTTCGTTTAAAATGTATTTTTTCACTAATTTAAAAAAAAAAATATTCTAAGAATCTTTTAAATTTAGAAGACTTCACTTTAAAAAAAAAAATAGAACTAATATATCATATTTTTGTCTTTCATAAATTGTAACAGTCAATACATAATATTTTTCAAATAAATAAATGTTTGTTATTTTTTTAATTAATTAAAAAAGGTAGTCCATTTTTATACATTATATATAAATGCCTAATGTATGATGTTATGCTGTATCAATGATTTTATTACTTAATGAAATATTTTATTTATAGAAATCTAATCCAAGATCAAATTTGATTATTATTACACCTATTGGTGGTGAGAATGATAAAAAACCAAATGGAAAAGAAAGTGCTTCTGTGTCCTCTCTTATGCTGCCGCAACGTAAATGGGGTTCATCTGTAAATGAAGAATCATCATCGCCAAAAGAAAACCGTCCTATAGGTACTGTTTTATAATATTTTGTATTGAAGCTCTGTTTTGTTGAGTTTTTTTTCTAATGTAGATACATTACTACTGTGACCAATTTTTTTTTTTTTTTTTTTTTTTTTCAAAAAACTATTTATTCTTTCAAATTTATTTCATTGCCTTCGAAGTAATCCCTCTGGACACAATGCACTTATACCAACATTTTTTTCCAATCCTCAATGCATGCTAATAAGTCATCAGCAGGGATGGCCTTCAAAGCGTGCAGCAATTCATGTTGAATCTCTTCAATTGACTCAAAACTGTGTCGTTGTGAATACGGTGGTTGTGGAATGATATGGGTTTCATTTTTGGTGAAAAAGTCACGAAGAATCAATGCAGCGTGAGCTGGCGCATTCAGTGTTTTTAGTACCAATCAAGATTTGAGGCCCAAAATGGAACTGACCTATCCGTTTGAAATTCCAACATCTTCAGCAAGGGGTCTAATTGCAAATTGAAGGTTTGCAAGCACCAAATCTTTAATTTTTTGGACAGGAGCTTAGTCAGTTGAGGTTAATTGTCGACCAGAGGGCTCTTCGTCTTCAATGCGTTCTCTGCCTTCTTTGAAACTCATTATACCACTTCTAAACATTCCTTTTCGATATAGGAATGCTCACCAAATGCCTTCTGCAACATTCTATATGTTTCTGCAAACAAATTTTAATGCAAATTCTTTGCTCAATTAATTCAGACATTTCAAAAAATCGCCGGAATTAGTTTTAGCATCTCACAAAGCCAATCATAACTCAAACACTAATGAATATTTTGACCTCAAATTTTACACAGATGTCAAGGACAGTGCCAACAACCTAAAAAAAAAAAAAAAAATTGAAATACCTTATGCCTGGGAAATTTAAGTTTAGAACTGGTCTTACTTTTTGGACATAGTAGTATTTCACTGATTTTATAAATCAGTAGAATAATGTAAATTTTAAAATTAATGTTCATCTTGTGAAAATTTATTATGATTAAAGTAATAAGTTGTCATACATGCAATTTTCAGTAAGTCAAACCATTTTTATCTTAAATATTAATTAGAACAAAATTATTATAATTATTTATTGAAAACTCTTAGACATACAGTGAACATTATAGTCTACAAGTTGCAATTAATTCACATTAATTGTTTTCAAATTTTTATTATTATTTTAATGGGTATTTTTTTGGCGAAAGCTGTCAATATAGGACATTGTATATTAATGTTTAATTAATATTTAAAGGGCCTTTGTATGTTTGTAATTATGCATTAATTTTATATGCATTTAGTATTTTTCAGTTAAAAAACTTTTTCTTTATTGTTCTTTGAACCTTGCATTTGCTTACTAAAAATTTTCACTCTGAAAGTTTACTTCCTATTGAGAATATTTTTCGATTAATTTAATTTTTGGAATGTTAATCAAGCACAAATAACACATATTTTATAAATTTGGATTCATCTTTTGTTCTAAAATTTTTTTCATATGTATAATTTTTGATTTCAAATTATAAATATAGCTTATTACTTAAAATAATTAAGGATAACAAGTGATCTTAAGAATTTAAAGTTTTGATCACTATATGCCAAGTATCTAGAATTTATTTATTAAATGCTCATAGTATAGTTTAATAATTCAGGTTTCTTGAAATAATGCTCACAAATTTTTGAATTGCACTTCTTTCTTTTTTTCCAATTTAGTAAAATTTTAACCCTCTAAATTAAGCATTTACATGGTCTCTCTTTTAAAAAATAATTTTTAGTTTGTTAAAAGTAATGTTTAAAAACTTCTTATTTTAATTTAAATTGTAATTTTTATCCAAGAATGCATTTTGTATTTATTATTTGTAAAAATAAAATTGTCAAGATATATATTAAATGGATACATAAAAAATATATTGCTTAAAATAAAATGATTATTTCAGGCCCTACGAGATTCAATCGTCATGGATCTAGTAGTGACAGTGACAGTAATAGTGAGTCCGAGTCTGACAGGAGTGACTCTTACAGTAATGATACAGTTTTACAAGATGAACCTTCTCGAAATTTCTCTGGATTGACTCCTGAAGAGAACACTGAAGATGAGCCAATTGCAGCACAAAAAAAGACATCAGATCATAGACTAAATTTCGAAAACATAGACTCCAACTTACCTTCAGATAATTTTCTGCAAAGAAAGTCTGATAATTTTCATGATGTTGAAAAGAATGTTTGTTCTAACTCTTCAAAGAATGAAAGGAAATCTGATATAACTGTGTCAAGAAATAATGTGACTGAACTTAAAAAAGAATATGCAAATGATCAGTATAATTCAGCTTCAGCTTGTAACGAGCACTCAGTAAGAACCAAAGATAATTCATCAATTCATTCAAAAAATGTCCAATGCATTACACTGATTGCAAATGGTGGTTTTCATTCAAGAAAAGATGACTTTTCAAGAAAAAGTATTTTTCTTGAGAATTGCTCCTGCAAAAACTGTGAATATCCTTTAGATAATAAATCTGGTAACATTTTGGCCAAGAAAGATACTAGAAATCAACTTAATAATCTCAGTGAAGATGATCTACGTATTAATCTTCAGAAAAGTGGCCGAGAATTGAAATCGAATAAGACATACTCATCTCAAATAGAAAATGAATCATCTCATTTCCATACTGTTGAGCAAAGTAGAAATCATATTCACCAAAGACAATCTGAAAAACTTAAGCATCATGATAATCATTCTTTGCATAAATCAAGGGAAAGACGTTTTCATGGTGTGGACAAATCTCGAAGTTCTAACTCTTCACCGGAGGATCATGCTCATAGTACAAGTCCTTTTCAACAAAATTCTCAACAAACTGATTTTCGAGTTAATCAGCATCCTAAGCGAAAGCATACCAGTAGTTCAGACAGAAGTTATAAACGTAGTTGTAGCCGAAGTCCTACTCAACAAAGTGCAGTGTACGACCATAGCCACAGACGATATAGTGGAAGTTCATCATCTTCTTCTAGTTCCAGCGGTTCCAATCAACAAATTCGTTCGATTTCGAGTGTTGTAAGGACAGTTGATTCTAAAGTTAATGGAATTGGATCGGTAGATAAACATCCTGTGCCATCATCAAAATCTAATTATGTAGCCACATCCAAAAGAGAGAGACATTCCGATGAAAAGCCAAAACTTGTTTCATCTGCTGTGCAATCCTCCACCTTTGGAGGAAGTCGAAATAATGGTTTGTGAATTTTTTTTTGTTAGATTTAATGGAGTAACTTAAATGTAAAAAGATTACTGAAATAATTTTTTATATTTTTTATCTGAACGAAAATATCTTAAAAAAGGCAAATAATGAAAAGTTATCAAAATTTTTTTAAAGCTTTCTTATAATAATTTTTTTCTGTAATATGTTTTTCTCCCATATTATTCAAATTCTCATAAACAAAAATAATTTAATGCAATTGAGATAGTCTTATATAATATTTTGAAATTGTATTTATTATAAGTGCACTGATCTTAAATATTGTATATGCAAATATATATGAATATCACGTTGCAGATATTATGTTGCATTATTTAGTGAATGGCCAGAAAATTTATTTTCTACATTTTAATAAATTGGTTTTAAAAGTTTCTAAAATTATGAATTAACTAATTTAATTTATTAACTTTCATACTAGAATGCTGGAAATATTCATTTCCTTCGATTGAAAGAACTACTGCATATTTTAAATCATATATTAAAATATAGTTAATTCAATTTGCTGCAGTTTTTTTCAATATGAAAATTTATATCTTTAAAAATTTATTTAATTGAATATTCTTATATGAATAAATGCAACACAAAAGAAAAGTGAACACACTATTATGATTGTTAAAACAGTTGCGATAAACTACTGTATGACAAGAAAAAATATAACAATCATTACCGTTTTAAAAGTAACTGATATTGTATTGCTTCAGTAATTATTTTCTTTCTTCAAAAATTCAATTATTTTTCATAACAGCAAGTTTTTCTTTTCCTTGACTGAAATAGGTAGTTTCTAATGTTGTATTTAAATATATATATATATTTGTTCTTAAAAATTATTAATAAAAAGTTTCAATGTTAGATTTTTATGCTATAACATATTACATAAATTACAAATTTTAAATTGTAATGAACAGGATGTATAAAGATAACATTTATCCGTATAAAATTACTTAAACACAAATCAGCTAATGTAATTGTTGCATAATTCCTTTCATACTTAATTTGAACTACTGAATTAACCAAATTCAACATGGCTGCTATGACATGAATTTAATTCTTTTCTAAGGAAAAATTAAGTAATTGATTGTTAATTAATGATTTTTTAAAGTGCAATATTTTTATATATTTAAATTTTAAACAAAACTTCTCATATAATACTAATAGGAAAACGAAATAAAACATATGCTAATATTAATTTTAATTCAGTAAAGGAAAAGTTTTAAATAGTACTTTGATATTATCTTATATTATAAAACTCATGAACATTTTTTTTTTATAGCAACTGGTGGCAATAAAAGAGTTCCTGTCCATATGCGACTAGGATCTTTTCCTCTCAAAAGGGTTATACAGATGCCTAAGGATGTTGAAGCAGCATTTGTAAATAGTAGTAGCGATGAAGATGATGTAAATACAAAGTGTAAAAAACAAAATTATCGTGTTGTAACTGAACTTAGTAGTGATGATGTAAAAGAAGTTGCTACACGTTTTGTAGAAAAGAGTACCTATAGAAATGGAGACACATTCAGGGAAAAGGGAAGAAGATTCAAAGTAGAGCGATAGCCATGCAGCAGGTAAACTATTCCTCGAATTTTGTAAATTTCTTATGCTTTTTAGTGTAAAAACTCTTGACATCTTCTGTGTTTTTGCAGCATTTAAAAATATTTTTAAAAATGTTACTATTTATATTTTTGATATATATATATATATATATATATTTACATATTTTTATGAAATATTTTAATCAAGATTGTTATTGCATACATGATTGTCACATGTTTGTAACTGTGTGTAAGTTACATGTATGAAGCGCTTGTCTCTAGAACTTCGTTCTTTCTGTGTGAGAAAGGTAGGAATTCATTGCTTTTCATGGACATGGTATCTTTTAATGAATTGATAGTGATTTTTTAAGGAATAAGAGTGTTTGGTCATCTTATAGTGGTAGTTAAAAGTCTTACAATATGCAAAATTTTGAATAGTAGTTTTCTTTTCAACCAAAATTGAATTGCCATTTTTTGTCAGTTATTTAAATTTATAAATTACATTAAGGTGTGATAAGTGGTTTTAAAATTATAGCTCCAATATTACGTAAGAGAAAAACTTGATTTCAAGCCTTCCTTAATTTTTAACAAAATATTATATTCTTATCTTGAAGCCTTTTCAGAATATAAGAAAGAAAATACTGTTTGAATTATTGTTTCTTAAAAATATATATATATTGACAGAAAAAATAAAATCTATTTCAAGAATATCAAAGAGACTGTCAATAAGTTGCAAGACCAAGACTTGCTAACCAAGAACTAAAGACCCAAGAAAAAGTGGCATTCTCTTTTCACTTCTCCTAGAAATGATCTTTTCACTTTCTTTTTTATCTTTGTAGCTATTTTGCCATTTCTATGGAGGCAGCACCTGTTATTGCTATTCTTAATTCACCTGTCGAACTTGTTATGGAGGAGCAGATTACTATTAGTTGAAACCTCCAGAAGACCACAAATTTTTGATGGAGTACAATCAACTGGAAGCGTTTTAAACACTGAAATAACAAAAACAATGTTGAGTTATGAGAGATTTTTACACTGCAAGTATTTCGAATCAATGGAAGGAAAAAAAAAATCTGAAGTTTTAGAACAAAAAAAAAGTCAAATCCAAAAGGAATTAGAGAGCAAAAAACAAAAAAATGCTTCATGATGTTTAGCAAGAAATAGCTTTGATAGATGAGGAAATTAAGAATCTAACCATACATAAATACATAAGAATATACATACATAATACATACATATAAGAATACAAATACATAAGAATCTAACCATATTTAAATGTATTAAATGTTTATAAATATGGTTAGATTCTTATGTATAAATGTTTTGAATTAAGAATTTCTGGAACCTTTTTTTAGAAAAATTTACTAACTTATATGTCTGGCCTTACATGGATAAAACTAAATTTATATTTTGCTAAACTTTTTTTTTTTTTTTTTTTTTTTACTGTTTAGGTTTGTCTTGTTCTTCCCGAACATGTATTGTGTCACGGGTCTAACATTGAAAGCATTAGTTTGAATAATAATTAATTAAAAAACAGATTAAAGTTAAAAAAGTTGAATTTCAATTAAATACTTTACAGATAATAGTAGGATTGCTAGAGATTAAAAATGATGATACAGTATGCTTAAAAAGTGAGGGTGTTGTTTGCCTTTTTGATGCTAAAAATATTTTAAAACTAAAAATTAGATTACATTTTAGGAATATTAGATTACATTTTAGGAATATTAGATTACATTCTTCAATACTGGAACTAGGGAATGTTATCTGGGATCCCACTATTTTTTTCTCAAACAAATTCCATCCCTGAAAGTATTAAATTCCTATACCAGTTATGCTTCATTATAACAATCTTATTGTGTATACATTAAAGGGAATATTGCTGTTTCGGTTATAATAATGTGGTTGCAGTTATTTGCATGGCACTTTATTTTCTATACCTTCATAATTTAGATCTAGTATTAAAGTATTTTTATGAAACAAAGTATCATAAGTTGAGAAATATTTTTCCAGTTTTCACAATTTTTGTTACTTTTTTCTTTAAACTCACTTTTTACTTTTCTATGCCTTCCTTGGAGCATATTGTAGTGGAATCCTCTACTTGGAACGGTTTTATATCTAAGTCGGGGTCTGACTAATATACATGTAAACGTAGATAATTTTTTTTCTCCTTGATATTTTTGCATAACATAATAATAACAACTTAAATCTTGTTTTTACCTGTCGCATAAAGCCAAGTTGAGCGAACGGTTGTGGAATAATTAAAATGCGTCATTGTAAAGGATGCTGTTTAATGAGTTCTAAAAATCTGATGAGCTTGACTCTCTAAGAATTACAACTAATTTTTATATAATGAAGTGAATTGCTTGGTGTAAATGAAAATGGAAAATAGAGTTATGCTCAGTAGGAAATAACTGATAACGATATCAATGAAATTGAAGTACTAATATTAAAAAATACAAGAACTTACTTTCCAGCATGCATTCTGCCTCATAAATTTCATGAAAAATGAAGTTAAGATTATATAAATAGTGCTTAAAACACTCATTTGCAAGAACCTAGAAGAACTAGCGTAATGATGCTGCAAAAATGGAGAGACTTGCGTAAAGAACACTCAGCACAATAAAACATTTTTCTAAAGCCTAAAAAGACTAAACTGTTCTTATTTTATTTTCAGACAATTCTGTTACTATAATTTTATTAATTTATTTCTTCACCTGATTTGTTGTAAAATATATTTTTTATAATTTGAAAGTCTTTACATCCAACAATTTCGTTTATACAAAATGTCGCTATGGTTTTGACCCATAATTGTTGACTCCCCGCTATTGACCATTTGTTCGTAATTTGAAAATATTTGTTATAATATTAACAAATGTTACTTTTTACAATGTTTAAAACAAATGTTATTAATTACTGATATAGTTTAATTTTCATATTTGTAGGGTTTTTTTAAAATAGCTTAAATGGTATACTGGTTATATGCCAATAACATGGAATTTTTTAAATTTCACCTGGGAAACTGGGAAAAGTCAGAGAATTTTAGTTTGACTGGAGAATGGCCATCCCACAAATAACAGATGAGATTTCTGACACCTAACATCTATTATGAATTGCTTAGGGTTAGAATACAGAAGTTTCATGCTGGGCAAAAAAAATTATTTAAGGTAGTTATTCATGGATTCCTCCAAACATTTGGAAATGCAGGTGAGAAGGTTTTATAACATATAAATTAGCTTGGTTTTCAAAATTAAAATTAGAATTCTTCTATGCGCAAATCTTTATTAACATGCTTTTAAAGGCACTAGAGTGAATATAGAGGTGTACAAGGGATGCCTTGGCTCTTTCCAGTGTTAATTCCAACACTGAATAACAATTTCTGGCATTTCAGTGTCATATGCATATGCTATCTGCAAAGGAAACCATGTGGCAAATTGATATGAGCATCCAAAATTTCTTCAGTCTGACTAATCAAAAGCCAGGAGTAACTATAAAATGTACCCTGTCCCAAACAATTTCAAGTTACAGGATGCAGCCTGGAAAATTCCATTTCAATTTGCTTAGTAGAATGCCTACTTCAATAAGTTTCAAAAGTGGTTTTTTTCCAACCTATCATACTTTTAAAACAATGATGAATATAATATGCTTAATAACACCAGTATTAGAATATAGCAAAATGTCCCAAAGTTTGTATTCAGTAAATTTTGGCTTTCTGAAAAAACTGCCAAACCAATATGTTTGATGATTTAAAGGCAAATAATTTATAATTGTGAAGTCAAGTATGTGATTAAAATGAAAATCTGAAGTTACAATTCAGCACATATAAAGGCCATTACTGATTTTCACTGAAGCAATACTTTTAATGCATTAATTTAGAATGCTTTTTTTCAGCAAGTTGATATTTTCTGACGAATAATTCATAATTGAATTTTCAACAATGCATTTTGTCTCAAAAACAATAAAAGGTAAAAGAATGATTTGCTGCAATCAGGTACTTAAATGACGATATCATATTTGAACTCCATTGTAGAAACATGGGCAAAAAAAAATATATATATTTGATTGCTGGAAACATTGTGATTCCTTCAATGCCTCTCTTGTGTGAAGTTGTCATCAAATTAAAAGGATATTGCATTAGTGTGATAGTCATATTTTTGAACTATTTCTAATATTTCATGTACTTTTAGCTTATAAAAGTACTTAATAATTGAGCTTATTTTTAATAAATCTTTTCAATTTGCTTAACTCATTTTTATGTATTTCATTACAGTTTATAAATAAGATATCCTTCACATTAAATAATTTATAACTAAATTTTCAAGAGTTTCATACAAAATGATGTATATATAATAAAAACATATTGCACCAATTTTGATATTGAAAATATTTTATTGAATTTAAAATTTTGTTCATTGCTGAAATGATGTAAAACTTTTAGCCACTACTGTACTTTGACATTATATAATATTTCATATTTTTAAAAGAAATTAATTCAGGTAGCACAATTTTCAATAATATAAAATAATAAAAGGGAATATGAACAAAATAAATTTTTAGCGATGTAGTTTTAATAAATATTTTTCTCTTAAAACTCCTGTTTGGTAGGTATAATGAAAAATTGTATCAATGTTGTTGTATTTTTGTAATTTATCTTATTAAAATATTTTTTTTTTTATCAGAGCTTATATGTATGTGACTTCATTACTAATTATTATTTATGATAATTTGAATAAGAGTATGTATTTTCTCATTTAATAAAAGTTGTTTATCTCAAATCTTAAAAGCTATATATGGTAAAAGAAATTTTTTTATAATCACTTGATATATTTTAAATAATAAAGGAGAAATAAAATTGCTTATTAAAAATGAATATTTAAAACGTTGTTCTTTTAAATACTTAATTTACTCTTATTATAATTTCTGTTTGTTTATGTAAAAAAAAAATAGAAAGAAATCTTGAAGATGTTTCATAATGAAAACAATGAATTTTATTTATATACTACAGGGGGTGGCCAATCTGCGACCCACCTTGAATGTTTTTCCGGCCCGTGAAATTTGACACTTTTAACAAAATATATATTTTTTTAAATGACCGAAGTAGTGAAGCCAATGTATTAAAAAAATGCATTATGTGTGCCTCCATATATTAAAAACTGCTGTCAAAATTATGAGAAAAATTAATTTTTAAATAACATCCTTGCGAATATATGACAGATATTGACTGTTTTATGTAAGACTTTACAGTTAGAGTTCCATTGTTGGAAGATTGAAAGATTCCTTTGTTGTACAGTTACATTGTTGATGTAATTGTTAGTTTCATTTAAGAAATCGAAATGTAACAATTACATCAAATATGCAAAAGAAATAAGAAAACTTATAGCTGATTTTGAAAACCGTTTCAGTAATTTGGAATTAGACAAATGCAACAAAATTTTTGAAATATATTCATCACCCTTTTATATTTAAATTGAGTTGGGCCAGAAATATCTCCAAATGGAACTAATTTTGTAATAACTAACTGTCCATAATAATAACTAATCCAATTAAAGCACATTTTTGAAACATCAGAATCAAAAAATAGATTTTTATAACATGCATGTCACAAAAGAGAAATTTTCAATTTGAAAAATCTGGCACAAAAAGTTGTTAGCTCTTTTGGTTCAACTTACACCTGCAAATTGTCTTTTTGGAAATGAAATTGACCAAACACAAAACATGCTCAAACATAATAGACACTATCCTGCAACATCAATTACGATATACCAATACCCAAATTGAGATTGATTTTCAAAAGCTAAGTGAAAGAGTGGAGAAACAAATATCACACTAGTAAAATAAATATATTTTAATGATTTCATTTTTTTTTTTTTCATTTATATTTATATATTTTTATTTCATTTTTAGTGTTATA
Source organism: Caerostris extrusa (assembly GCA_021605095.1). Lineage (NCBI taxonomy): Eukaryota > Metazoa > Arthropoda > Arachnida > Araneae > Araneidae > Caerostris > Caerostris extrusa. The sequence continues at coordinate 68,434 of BPLR01021240.1, read as the reverse complement.
TATTTCTTTACAATGTGCATTTATTATCATTATTATACTTTACATGTAAGAATAATAGTAAACACAATAATAATAACTCATTATGTTTCAAATTTTCACTAAAAAAATGTCTACAGTGGGTCTAAATCTAATATGGAGATATACAATTTTATATGCAGCCCACGGAGTAAGGATGCATTTCAAAGTGGCTTGCATGATCATTTGAGTTGGCCACCCTGATACTATTTGTGTTCATTTTATTTATATATATATTTATTTATTTGATAAATATTTATTTAAAATTTTAATTTGTCTAAGACTTCTCTGAGTTATGTATCTTTACTGATTAAAGGTAAATAAGATTTTATTGTATCTTGGTTGAAGAAAAATAATTTTTGTTTTTAGATTAAATCATAATGTTTAAGATTTTATAAAGAGGATAAATTAGTTAGCATATAATTATTTTACAAAGCTATTCATTTATTAAGCTCACTTCTTGCAAAAAAGGAACTTAGAATAAATAATGCATGGAACTACAAAAAAACAACAAATATTTTAACTTGCATAATATTCCTACAGTTATTATGAGAACATTTAATTGTATTGTTTTTATAGAACTTAGTGATAAAATCGATAAAGTCAGCACTATATTTTGTTAACTATTTTCTCCAATGTAAATTTATTGAATTATAGTTCTGAGGTTATGACATTCAGTGATATATAATATTCTGATTAGTGTATTTTTTTTGATTGATAGTAAATTACCATAAAAATGTATTTGTATTTTATTAATAGTTGAATGTATAGTACTGAAGTTTTCCCCTATTTAACATATAAAATAAATTGTTAGGGGAGAAAATAAATAATACTTATTCCTAAAAATATGCCTTTGACTTTCTGGTATTGAAATTTTTTATGAGTTTGTGTTTTATACTACAGAGTTATTAAATCATTTTTTTGTAAAATGCATTTATAAAAGGAAAGGAGTATCTATTTTTATAATTTTAAAAATAATTTTGCACATAAATAATTCATATTTAACTTTTATCAAAAGCAATAAAATATTGTAATTTATAATTTTTGGTGTTTTACATTTAGATAGTGTTAAAAAAATTAAAATTTTTTTTTTTTCATTTGTTCATTTGAAACTTAATTGCCTAGGAAAGAAAAGAAAAATCCTACTAAATTTTGATTATTTGTTTTGAATATATCAGTAAAATTTGGAATTCTTGTAAAATTAGAGATTAAGATAATGTGATATTTTTTTAACTATATAATGTTATGTGAATATGTCTGTTTGGGTGTGTTCAGTTATTTATTCGTAATTCTGTTCTAAATGTTAGATTTCTATTTTCCTTACATTAACAATAAAAGCATGGAAAAAATAATGACTATTGATATTTTTTTAATGAGTACCGCTAATTTAATTCATAATGAATTAAGTTATCTTTCTAATGTTAAGACTAATAATTCAAACTTTTTATACCTTAAAATCTGTTTATGTATTAGTATTAGCATATTTAATTGCATAAAGTTACAAAAGAATGTTAGATTTTCCATCTTTATTTTAATTTTTAATTTTTCATTGTTTTTTTCCTTTTAAAATAATTGAATGTTACAGGTATTATATTCTGTATTCAAAACATAAACATTTGAAAAATTATTTTTAATTTCTTGCTTATTATTTTTAAGTTTATTTATTCAATTGTTTTTATTATGAGTGTTTATTCTTTTATTTCATTTATTATTTTTATACATTTTTGTTTTAGTTTTAAATATTATTTGAAAGATTAAATAAATTCATGTGCTTTTATTTATTTAATATTAAATTAGTAGTTTTTGTGTTGAAAAAGCATTTTTAATGTATATGTGATGAAACTGATGCAATAAGTGTTAAAAGTGTTTTAGATGTAATTTGTATTTCATCATTAGATAAATTTAGTTTTATCTATTATTATTAATTCTTACACATCTTCAGATGTATAGAAATTTAATTCACTGTACTGTTTTTTAATACTAATTATGGATCGTCGTATTTTGAGAAATTTTATAATACTTTTTCATGATTTTTATTTATAATACTTATTTATTTCATATGTATATTTCAGTTCCTAGTTTTATTATTTATCTTATTTTATGAATACTAATTTATATCTGTGATACTTGTTAGTTTTTATGACCATGAATTTTATATTTTTAAATTATTATAACAAGAAAATGGTTTCAATCCATGATGTATTTAAAAGTAAAAGACTATAATTATTGAAAGTGCTATTTTTGGCATGTTTCTTGCTTTTTTGAATTGAATTAATTTTTTTGAATTAGCTTGAATAAGTATATTATAAATTTTGTGCTGTTTTAATTGTAACACATTTTGGATCGATCATATTTAGTTACATTATATTAATTGTATATATTAAATATGCATTTATTCTATCATTAGTGTTATAAAGTTTGTTAAATTTTATAAGTTAAAGATGTAAAGATATCCAAGAATATTAAGATAAATTTTGATCTCTACTATGTATGACTAAATTGAATAAAAAAAAAATAGCGAGAAGAGACTTTAAATGTCGTAATAATTTGGATTTCAATATTAATTTGAGAGAAGCAAGAAAACTATTTTTAATATTTGTTTCTACAGTTGTTGTTTCTACAGGTGGTTATTTTTCATATTTATAACTCTTCATTTCAAGAAGTTTTATTTTCTCAGAATCTGAACTTTTTGGCACTAATTTAAAAATAATTCCATGTTTGTGCAAATTGTAAATGAATTATTTAAATCTGCTGTAACTTGGTCAAAAAGTAGTTGTGAATTATATTAACTCCTGAAATTCTCATGTTAAAATATATTGTTAATTATTCTCAAAATAAATATTACTGCTTTAATAAATTTGGCTTAACATTTAAAAATAAATATTAAAATTACATAGCTGTCTAATTCTACAGTTTGGCATTTTTTAAATACTTACACATTTCATCTCTGTATTGCTTATCATTAGTTATTGTATATTCTTTATTAATTTTAATTATGTTATATTCTAAAAACCTTTATTTTTGTTGATCTTATTGTATTTTTTTACATAATTTTTTTTTTTATATATATTTCCACTTGCTAGATTTAGAATTTTATCTAAGGTATTACTTGTAATATTTAGTGTTACTTAAAATCTGTAAATAATCTATGCTAAATGTAGCATGGATAATTTTATATATTTTTTGTATCATTAGTTTTTATTGATATAAAATATCGTAACTAAGGAGTGCAGAAAAATAAGGATTTAAATATCAGCATAATTAAATTTTTCATTTTCAGACAATTGAATACATTTTTTATGTAAAAAAATATGAAACAAAGTAATTGCTTTGATAATGTTTTTTTTTTTTTTTTTTTTGAATGTCTTTAATTACTATTTCAAGGTTAATATATTTTGTGTATTCTTATTAGAATTTAAAAGTTATTAATTTTGGTAGCTACTAAGTGCACAGCACCATATTCAACTTAATTTTGTATAAGTTGAAGAAAATAGTGACAGTGCTGTAAAATCTCAAAATGGTAGTTATAAATTGTATAATTTTCAACATTTGTTTCTTCCTTGATTCTTTTTAATTTAGATTATGGTTTATTCATATAAATAAGGAAGACTTGAAAGGAAATACTTTGTAAAAAGTTAGGTTTTGAACTATAGTGATATAATGTGATATTTCAACAATCTGTGATTACATTCTGCATACTTCATATTTTGTATTATATGATTCATTCTTCACACATTTTTTAAAAGTAAGATAGGCTAAAGGTTAAGTATATAGGTTTTAAACTGAAGTGAAAATGTATTGTGATGTTTTAACATTTATTGATATTCTCTAATTTATATTATGGAATTTATCTTCTATATTTTAAAAACAAAGTCTAACTGTTAATATCATAATTACTTTACATTTATTATTTTTATTCTTATTTTGATATAAATGTTTTATGAAAGTGTGTGGTACAACGAATTGAAGTGTTTCAATAGAACTTCTTAGAAATATTGTTTCAATCTGGTTCTATATGTATATTATAATTATTCTACATGTTACTTAAAATGTGTGAAACTTGCAAATGGGACTTCTTGATAGTTTTAATGCTATTAGCATTGCCAATAGCTCTCATAATGTTATTTTTATTTCATATAGCTAATCTGTTTCAGAGTTGTATTTTTATTATTAATTCATTATTCTTTGTGCATTTTTGTATTTATTTTTTAAATGAATGAAATTAATGTAAAGTTTAATATTTTCATACTCTATTTTTAACTGTTAGTTGCATATTTACATTTGCTTACAATATTATGCAACATAATTCATATTTCATTTGTAATTTATGCCATAATATTATTTCATTTATTAGTGTTAATTATGAATGAATGGTGTATGAAAGAAGTTACAGTGCTTGCAACACAGTTATATTGCATCAAATTTCCTTAGTCACATTTTGAAATATAATTTTTGAAACTGAACCCTGCAATGAATTGAAAATGTTCTTATTAAATTTCTTTGGAATTAAAACTTTTAAATTTCATTTTGTCAGATGATAATTTAAAAAATTTGGAATTTAGATGGAAAAATAGTTTTACAATTTTTTTAAGCATAAAAAAAAAAAAATGGCTTAAAATTTTATTTAAACTTTAAATTTGAAAATTATATTATATATATTTGTTAAAAATCATATGACAAATATTTGAGTTTGGTGAAATTAATTTTGGTTTAAGTGTTTGTTTGTTTGGAGTGCATTATTTAAAACTTAGTTATTTGTGTTTTTATTATATTTATTATGTATCTTGCATGTATTGTACAAATTTTTATAAATTAACTTTCACTATTGTATGTGAAACTTAATTACAAAATCTTTTATAAAATTATTTCAATTTCCCTGTTCAAGAAGACAAAAAAAAAAAAAAAAAATGTTTCTGTAATTGTATGTTTAAAAATTCCTGCCATCTTTTTATAGGTACTACATTTCCCTCTGACGATATTTTCTACTGGAAACAGTGACATTTACTATGCACTGTTCACTTTATGTAAATATAAATTGTGTTTGCAAATATCCTGAAATATGAGATTGCCTGCCTATTGAAGTAACCAGCACTTCCTTGAATGTCTTTGGATGGAAAGATTAACAACGGCATGATTGTAAGATGTATTTGATAAATTGTTGTCATTTGAATTCGATTTGTAATTGTTTCCATGTTCTTGGAAGCTGTGTTTATTAAAGTTATTTACTAAAGTCATAAAGTGCCTAAGTCCTGTTGAATATTCAAAATGAACATACCTAAAGTAGTTTATAGTCAGAAACATCATTACCGATAAAAATTGTTAGCCTAATATAATTCTTAATTATCCATAATAGGTTACTTTATTATTATTTTTTAATGGTATTTAATGTTTGCGTTATTTAGTTTAATGCAAAATTTATTAAAAATTTTAAATCAAATATTAAATATGTATTCAGTGTATTGTTGTGCTACAGTAATTTCTTTATAATATAATTGAAATGCGTCACCATTAATATTTAAAAAAATATTTCTAATTCATTATTAGATTCTTATCTAAATCATGTTAAAACACAAGTAGATCACTGCTTGTAAATTTAAAAAAAAACAAACATTTTTTATAGAAATATAACACCATTTGTGTCTGCATATATACATGTTTAATTCCTTACTGTGATAAAGACTAGAAATAAACATGCAAAACACAGTTATTTGTTGTGACAATATTTTTGAAATTATAAATGTCAATTTATGTACAAATAATTTAGGTCATATTTTTTAATCAGTACCGAATAAATATTTTCTGCTGTATGGTGCTGGTGTCTGCTGTGCTGGTATCAAAATTAAATATTTTGTTTTTCAAGAAGTTAAATCTTATCAACTATAATTAAGGCTTAGAGATGTTTTTTTAAATAGGATTTAAATTCAAAATTACTTTTGACATTTAAATATAACCAGGGTATTGATAAATGATTGATAATCTTTCTCCATAACTAAAGTTTAGCAATACATATGTAAATCTGAACAATTAACATAATTTATGTGAAAATATGTTGCTGAAGTCTGAAGAAATTACTGTAAACAGCCAAATTTGACAAATGGTGTTTCTGAAAATGAAGTTTTCAAATATAAGATTTAATTTTAAATTTTAATGAATTTTTTAGACTTTTGTACAAAAAATAAATATAAGAATTGTGTAAAATGTGATTAAGACTTAAAATGACAATAAATTAGTTTTACTATTTATGTAAATGAATTTTAAATGTAAATATTTTGTATTTTAGTTTTCCTTAAATAAGTACAAAGTGTGACATGAGAAATTGAAATAGTTAGATTTTATTACACTAACTAACAATACTCTATAATCATAACTTAATAAAAATACTGTTACTTATTGTAAATAGTTTAAAGTTAGTTATAAATTATTTCATTTAACGTTTTTCAATAAAATATTATTTGTTTAAAATTTTGTCTTGTTTTATTTCACCTTTTGAATATAAAATAAAAAAATATATTTGAAGTTCACTGCATTTCTTATTTTACACAAATAATTAGAATTAAAATTTGTTTATAAAATTAATTAAACATTGAAAAATAATTTATTTATTATAATTAATAATTATACTAATATATTAAATAATAATTTAATCATGAATTAAATTAAACATTAGAGAGACTAACCTCTAGAACAACATGCTTGATTGGAATACTTTTGATCAGTATTTTAATATATACTTGTCATTCTCATTAATCATTAAAAATCCAATTTGAACAAAATGAGATTTATATGAAAAAGTTTATATTGTTGAATTAACTATTATTGTGGTATATTATTAATTTTGAAATTATTTTTTGTATATTTGCATACCAATTACTAATTTGCCATTTTAAAATTACTGGAAATGATACTTTTATTATGGTTTTTGCTGATATAAATTTTATCTTGCATCTTTTAACTTATCTAAACACATTGTTTACATTCAAATTATGAAAATTAAGCACAATTTATTTCATACATACAGTGGCGCACTAAAAGTTTGTACTGAACTTCTCGTTATAATTCTAAGGAAAAAAAACACAAAAATAAAAATAGTTGAAGACTGTAAAATATTTCAACATGTAAAGAATATCAAATTATTCTTTTTAATACAGCAGAGTTTATCTGATATATTATTTTTCAAATTTTTATTATATTAAAATAAAATATTTTAAAGTTAATGTCATGAAAGTTTTTGCATACTATTGACTTGCAGTAAATTTGTCTTGACTTTAATTTTTCGATCATAATTGAGAAATATTTTTTCAAAACACTTGCTACATTAATTAAAATTGCTTGGTTAGAATATTTGATTGTTTTTATCCAGTATTTATTTATATAATTGTTTTTTATCTATCTATTCAAAATTCCAAATTTATCAGTAATTTGCACTTAACAAAGGGTTATGCTGTTAATCAATTTAAGTAATCAAAAAAAAAAAAAAGATTTAAAATAAAAGGCCTAGTAAATTAAGATCAGGGAGTTCAAGTAAAGCTATCATTGTGGAATTATCATTGAAAAATAAGAGCAATTCCAAGATTATTGGATACAAAATTGCCAAAATGTCTTAAAATTGATTTTCTATCACAATTTCAGCAAATCTGCCGAAATCTTGGTAGAAAATCAAGAGAGTTATTGAATATGTGAAAATTTAAAAATAGTTAAAAAGAATATTCCAATCAGCCTGTTATAATGGTAGAGTGATGAGAAAGAAATTCTTCATTAGTATAAAGATTTGGAAAAGCTTAAAATTTGATAAAACTAAAAAAAGAAACTTTTCATTTGGATGGAGGAGGGTGCATAGCATCCCCTGGGATAATTAAATGAATTTATTTTATAGCACCAAGGATTCAGTAAATGTTTTTTTTTTTTAACCTAGGCATGACAGGCAGCCCAAGACAGCTTGAAAACATACTTTAAAATAATTAAAAATTGTTGCATTATTTACAGCTACTACATCAATTAGTCCAGGATGGTAGTTCAAGTGGTTACCACTTATGTCAGAATTAGTCAAGCAAAGTGGGCAAGTCAGAGAGTCTGCTAGTCCTAACCTGTGAATAACAAAGATAATCACACCCAGTTATTGTTCTGAAATTGGCTACCTTTACGTGTGGATCGGTAAATGTATATTGACATCTTAAAAGACAATTTTTAATAGTCAGTCGAATATTTCAATATACAGAGAGACTAGTTTTATTATAATTCTTAGCATACTACATTGAATATTCGATTGTAGTTTCTTTTAAATTGTAAAATTAATTTAATGCCTCCCAGTTAAGTGCATCCTCATCAAAATGCAAAAACTGAATTTGGAAACAACATTTCCTTAAAAATTGTACTGAGACTATTTTGTTTCAAATTTCTTGCAATGCAATGCAAGAAATTTGAAAACAAAAATAGGCCTAGAATTTACTAAAAGTTAATTCAAATCTTTTTTCAGACGATCATAATGTGTTCTTAAAGTTTGTAGATTGCAGTCAAGTACTGAATGCATATTTGTACTGACTAACAAGCAGCTGTAAGACTTATAATATTCATTTTTTCATAATGATTGTTGTATTTAAAACAAATTTTGGCCAAATTGCAAAAATAGGGGTCGTTGAGATTAGGCGACTTTTTTTATGGCTCCAACTGAGCGGAAAGTCGCTACATATGGTAACAACGGTTTCTTGTACTGTTCGCAATTTATTTCCCTTGCATTTGCAACCCATTATTTGGCTCGGCTTTGGCGAAAACGATTTTTGACTCCAAATTTCAACCGTTACTGTTCTGCGCTTTTACCCAAATTTATTCTAAATAATTAAAATCAAATAAATAAGACCAACTTAAACTGTTTCAAATACATTTTCAAAATTTTGTTTATTAATTTATTTGCATATGTAAAATGTCTATTCGAAATCTTATATAGTGAAACTTTTTAAGAGAATCCATTTCTCTAGGTGATCATTTTTTTCATAGATAAATGGATTCAAATTGAGAGTAAATTTCACTACTTGAGTTCAGAGGTGATTGTGTTTTGAAATTTAAGGTTACTATTGTTGAAGTTTGAAAAAGAACACTGATAACAATACATCTTCATGTAAGCACATGCCCAGTCACATCATCTTACGTTAGCATTGTAAATTGAAATAAAATAATTTTTTATAAATAACATATTATAAATATTTAAGATGCAAATATTATCTATTTTTAAAAATATTAAAGTACAAAATTATTCAAGATATTTTTCAACATGCTTCTGTAGTTGGTTTAATTTAATTTTGAATATTAAATTTCCAAAATTAAAAAAGGCCATCTTAATATTTGAAGATGTAAAAGGTATATCTTCCGTAACATAAATAGCTTTACGAGATTTGTTCGGTTTGTTGCCCTACGGTCATTTTTTGCATACTTTGAACAAACTAGACCAGGACCTACAGTTTAACATGGATTTCGAACCACTCACATTCTTACTTTTTATTAGAAAAGGTTAATAAATAAATAATTATAATAATAATAATCTTCCATATACACGATTATTATTATTATTATTTTTTTTTTTTTTTTTGAATAATTTAAAACATTTTTGAAATGTTACTTTATACAGTCAATCTGATATTGCTGTTTCCTTGCGAACATTTTACATGCAGTTATTATGTTACTTATGATTTTTTTTTTCAATTCCTTCTATTAGCTCACACACTCCCTATATATATTGTTCAAATTTTCAGTAGTTCATAAATTACTTTTATTCCTCCACTAAAGTTCAAATACCTTTTTTTTTAAAACTTGTAGTGGATGACACTGGATGTTAATACAGTTTTTTCAAAAATTAATTCGGTAATTAAATTTAATTAATTAATTATATTTTTTAGACTTAAGTTGCATATATCTACTAATAGATGGCGCCAGATAAACTTAAAAAATGAAGGAAAATTATTTATAAAAGACTTTCTGTAATATAGTGAAAAAAAGTAGGAATTGACTTTACATTTTTTTTTTTTATATATTACTTGTTTAAAGTTTGCTCAGGAGTATTCTTGTGTAAACTAATGCTACTTTAAATTTATTTGATGCCTTAAACAATTTTGATACGCTTTATGTATGAGAAAGTTCTTTATGCTGAAGTATTTATAGTAGAAATAATAGCTATTAGGCGGAATAATTTAATAGCCTTTTATAAAGAATGTCATACAGTGGTACCCGGATACACGTCTTAATCCGTTACAGATTCTTGGACTTGCACTAAACAAATTTTTCCCTAAAGGAAAATGATTAATCTCTTCTCTGAAAAAATCCTATTGTTATTGTCATATTATATTGGTTGTATAAAAATAATTTAAACACTTAATTAGTGTTTAAATTATAACAAATAAATACACACATACACAATAATACATTCAATAAATATACAAATAAATACACACATACACAAATAAATTAGCTATTAGATGAAATACGCATAAATTCAAAACTTTTACTAAATTAATTTTTTCTTTTCCTTACTTTGACGCCGTTGCATATCGTGGACTGACGGCCAATGGCACTACCACAATCTTCAGATTCGAATCCTGGCGGTTGCAGGGATGTTTTATGAGTGGTTCGGAATCCACTTTAAACTGTAGGTCCTGATCTGTTTAGCGTCGTGTGCACAAATGACCGTAGAGCGACAAACCAAACCAAACCGTTGAGGATCAACCAGGACTATTTATAGGTTTCAGGTTAGTTTACAGATTCAGGGGTTTTACGTTTATTAAAAAAACTCTATATAAAGAACTCTGTTTCTGTCTTCTCCTCTTTCAGGTCTGCTTTATATGTACAGTATCACACACTCGAAGTCACTCAGTGATATTTATGTTCATTCCCCACCCCTTTTTTATTTTCTTTTATTGTCGAGAATGCAAACCGCATTTTTCTGATAATCTTGTAACGATCTCATTATATCCATGTGTTTTTACACAGTTGCTCTTTTGTATACTTTAATTTGTTGATTTTGTTGCTATTATTTCTTGTTGGTTTTTTGTTAATTGATATTGTCAGTATTCTAATCTCTCTATTTGCCGTAATGGTGACCCGTGTCCCCGGACGGAATTGGTGATTGCTGTAGTAGAAACACATCTCTTTAGCCTCTGCTTCTAGTAGATGGGAGGCACATGTAGTTTCCGATTGTGGCAGTTGGCTGGTAATTTTCAACTCTTCGACTTTTTAATATTCAAGCGATGAATAACTTCCTAGGCACCTCGCTACACGAAGGTCGTCAAAAGGGATAATCACGATCCTTATTAACACTATTGCAGAATTTTGCTTTCCTTTTCTTTACACTGGTGGACTGTGGGGTATCTTTGACACAAAATGTTTTGCCAATTAATGTATTCTTTCTCTAACAAATTGTGCTCCAATAAAGGCCTTAATTCCCACAACCCAAGCGCTCTTAGCTCAAGTTATGATGAATCTCAAGAATTCCATTACAACAAGAATTTATCTTCCTCATTGGAAGATTAGTGATGTTTTCATCTGAAGAAATCAAACTCATTTCGCTGTCTCCATTTAAACTTAAAAAAGAGCTGTATTCTATTGATGGCTACTTAAAATCTGTCAAGAAAAGATTCAAACGATGAGAGAAAGAAAGATTAGATCTGCGGAAAATCGTTCTGCAGATCAAACGATTTTCAAGCATTGAGTTGTAAAACATGCAGAAAGATTTCTTCATGCTTTCCTGTATGTATTATTAAAGATCATTGAATTACAGACATTGATTGATTTTTTTTTTTTTTTTTTTTTTTTGCTGTTGTTATGAAAGAAATTGATGGAGAACTGGCCTTCTACTTGAGGCTTTATCAGACGGGCTTTACCTTCAATGTGCCATTTCCACTCAACTAACTAGTTTATTGCTATGTGTGCATTCAAATTTTATCTTCCGTAATTGCCTTTAACAATTCTTCTGGAAGGCAATCTTTCCCTTCATCGCTCGTTGGTGAGCATATATAAATGGAATAGGAGATTCACCGATGTTAAAAACCCCAACAAATACATATATAAATGTTAAGAGAATAACGATAACGATATATGCGCGACTAGTTCTTATTGTAGATTATTACGGAGATCCTTGGCCGCGTAGCGGCCACTAGCTCCTTCTTTGTAAAATGTTGAAACATAGCGGTGGTCTCATGCCCTTTGAGTTAATAAGCAATAATAATAAAATAGATAATTAAATGCCCTTTTTAAAAGAGAATTATTTATTTAATAAAATTATAAAATGAAAAATATCAAAAATTTAAAAAATGTAGATGTTGATGAAATCAGTTGCATGTAATAAAACAGAATGAGCAGGTCAAATTAGGAGAAAAATAGCTTAGGAGAAAAGCGAACTTTTTCATCTAGGCAGTTGTAAGGAATTAATTTAAAATATTTAGAACAGTGCGAGGTCTTTTGCTATTTACCGAAGTTCATTTGATATTTTTTTTCTGGGGAAAAATTCTTTTTATATATATATATATGGATATTAACTGGCGTTAATGGCCCATCGTCCGATATAAAAATCGTTTTTCTAGCAGAGCGTGGTTTAGATCCACGGACCTCTGGGTTATGGGCCCAGCACGCTTCCAATGCGAGAATTTTGAGATTAAGAGGTAAAGCTGAATTTCTATTGATTAAAGGAAAGATAATTCTAAATTGAGTATTGAATTTATTTCTAGGGTTGTAGATATCATGCGCGACTAGTGTCCCAATGGTGGCATTGTGCACTGAGGTTCGAATCCGTTGGCGTCATTGTTATAGTCTCGATAGCGATTATAACATTTAAGCATCTTGCATCGATAGTCAAGCTCCCTGATGGTAGATTTCCGAGTTGGCTTCCATGTGGTTCCCTTGACATTTTAAAGGTTTCTAAGTATGGTGGTAAGACGTAAGAAAAAAAGAAGAACAAATAAATAAATTGAAATAGATGAACATTAAAAGAAAAATCAGGGAATAAAATGAAAACTAAAATCTCAATGTGTATTGTATCATCTCTAAGTGTATTTATTTATTTATTTTTGAGTACTTAATCACCCTTAACATAATATTTCATAATCATCATCATCAGTGGCGCAACAACCCCGTGGCGAACCAAGGTCGTCTGCGTACTGGCAGATTTCTGGACAAGAGATGTTTTGTTTTTACGGGGTGGGGTTGTCAGCTTTACAGTCTTTACAGCCATATTAGACTGGGGGCCTGAATGGCTAGCACCTGGCGCGCGATACTACAGGTTTCGGCTTCAAGTTCCGAGGGGCCATGGATGTTTGTAGTGGTTCGAATCCCCTTTAAATCGTAGGTATAACCGTAGAGCGTCACAGTGTCCAATCAGACCCAATCAGAATCACCCATATCATTCTCAAACTGTAAAGAGGCAAGTCAGTTCTGGGCACAGGGATGTATTATATGAGTAGTAGTCATATTAGACCGGGACCTATGGCTTAAAGTGGATTCCGAACCACTACAAACATCAATGGCACCACTGGGACTTGAACACAAAACCTGGGACAGCAAGCACCAGAGCGCTAATCACTCGGCCATCAAATCCCATTTCATAATAAACTATGCATTGAATTATTAAAACTTTTGCCCTAAATTAAAAATATTAAGCTAACTCAACGAATGTTAAACAATCACTATATATATGTTTATTGATTAGCAAAAAGCGTCACTATTTATTTCATTAAAGAAACCCCCCAAAAAGAAGGAGGGAAAGGAGCATTCATAAAAATGATTTCAGCGCCGAAATTGTTGGATCCGATGGCAGATAAATCATGGGCCGGGGTCCATTCATTAGAGCGGCAATTCCGCCGCCATTCTTCGCCAATAGCCCTCCTGATTTCTAAAGCCCCTCTAGGGCGAGGGAGCAAGACATTCAAATAAAAGCTAAGCTGGAATTTCATAAACATACTTAAGTCTCTAAATGAACGCACGCTTGGGTAATGATATACGTTACTGAAAGGGATCAATGTTAAATCCCCCTCATTATCCACTCCCTTAACTGTAAACCGCAGCCGCCACCGCGAGTTTGCTTCTTTTGCAAAGTTAAGTCACTTTACCAGGGTTGCCCGGCGGAAAGTGAATTATGCCACTCGACGCCAAATGCGGGCGCCAAAAACATCAGCAGTGATGAAGGATGTGCAAAGGTTTTCTAAAAGTTCTAAACTGCGAGAATTGTACCCTAAAATGTAACGAAAACTTAAGTTTGTTTTATACTTCTAGATAATATAATTTTCTGAAATTAAATGTTATAAAAACTAAGTTTGTTTCGTACTTCTAAATATTATAATTTTATGAAATTAAATGTCGCGAAAAACTTTGTTTCTTACTTCTGAATAATATAATTTTCTACTAAATTCTATAATGATATGCGAAACCTCAATAACCCTGTATTAAATATTATACAAAATTACGATTATGATGTTTCTTCCCGCAAACATAGCAAAAGATCACTAGCACTGTTCTAAATATTTTAAATTAATTTATTACAACTGCCTAGATGAAAAAAAGTTCACTTTTCTCCTAAGGTATTTTTTTTCTCCTATTTTGACCTTTGCTCATTCTGTTTTATTACATGCAACTGATTTCATCAACATCTACATTTTTGGAATTTTTTTTCATTTTATAAATTTTATTAAATAAATAATTCTTTTTTAAAAAAAAAAAGGGCATTTAATTATTTATTTTGCTAATTGACTCAAAGGGCATGAAACCACCGCTATGTTTCAACATTTTACAATGAAGGAGCTAGTGACCACTACGCGGCCAATTATCTCCGTAATAATCTACAATACGAGCATATAATTTTTTGAAATTAAATGTCACGAAAACTAAGTTTGTTTCTTATTTCTAAATAAAATAATTTCAGAAAATTATATTATTAAAATAATTTCAAAAAATATATTTATTATAGAAAATTATATTATTTATATTAATTTTCTGAAATTATTTTCATATTCAATTTTGTTTCAGTCATTTTTAGACAAATGATTGAACTCAAAATTGTGTCTTATTATTATTTTGAGAGAAAATGATGAGATATAATTTAGTTATGTTATAATTTAGTTAATGTACGTTTAAGCTAGATTCTCACAGATAGTAAAATCGCCGTGCCGCAGAGTTGTCCAATCAAAAGCCTGATGTTCGGCCACTCAGGTTTTGATTGGTTGATATTCTGCGACGTGCTATCTTAGTATAAGTGTATTGACTTTTAGCATGAAAATAATATCTACATTACTTATAGGCGTATTAAATATATAAACTAAAAATTTAACTATAGGGTATTTATATATATACTATGGGGTTTAACTATAGGGTATTTATACTTATAGTTATTAAATATATAAACTAAAAATTTAACTATAGGGTATTTATACCCTATAGTTATATTTTTAGTTTATATATTTAATACGCCTATAAGTAATATAGATATTATTTTCATGCTAAAGTCAATACACTTGTACTAAGATCGTACGTCGCAGAATATCAACCAATCAAAACCTGAGGGAGTCGAACATCAGGCTTTTGATTGGACAACTTCTGCGACGCAAGATTTTACTATCTGGTGAGAATCTAGCTTAAACGGCTAAATAAGCGTGTAGTACAGCATGACTTTTGGGGGAATATTCATTTCAAATTTTGAATGCTATTAGGAATTAAAAGTGGTGTTCCAGTATTATTTTTAAATAATATTTTTCGTGAATTGATGTGTTTATGTATCAAATATAAAAATGTCATCAATGCTTTTTATATTAGGGGAAAAAAAGTAGATAAAATACTTATGCATTTTTTTTTTCTTTTTGCAAATGAGATATACAAGTTTTTTTTTTTTACTTCCTACAATTTTGTTGTTGTTTTTTTTTTTTTGAAAATTCAGAAAGTAAATTTTACAATAAGGGTTAAATGAAATAAACAATTTGAATTCAAAATTTATAGTTATCTCAATACTTTCTGAAGTTAATATACTGGATGATTATGACAGAAAGAAAAAAATATATATAAATTATATATTATTATTATTATGCCCCCATTTACATATATGTATATATACAGATGGTTATAAAATTATTTTTCAAAGTATGAGCCGCTTGCTATCATACCGTTCACAGAAACTGAACAAATTTTTGGTTTGAGGTATTTTGAGGTATGAGCTCAAGAATCATATGAAAACAGCAGTTAAACTCTGACAGTTACGTTTACAGTGATATGATTTCGAAAATTTCAAATGACAATACTTAATTTTTTGTTTATTGGAATGTGTTCTCCTTGGTGAAAAACCATAAATAACGTTGGAATGGCACCTGTAGCATGAACATCGCCGGCGCTAGACAGAATATTACTACTACTAAACCACAACACACCACATCACTGTGCCTAGAGCTTACTTGCCTTTTTACAGTTTGGGAATGATGTGGGTGAGAAGTTTGATTGGGTTGTGTGACGCTCTACGGTCATATGAGATCGGGACCTACGGCTTAAAGTGAATTCTGAACCATTCCAAACATTCATGACACCGCTGGGCCCCGAACCCGAAACCTGTGGCACCGAGCGTGATTGCTAGACACTTGGCTATTCAGGCTCCGATTAATCTTCCAGTCATATTCCATGTGTGTTCAATCGATGGCCGCAACGGTCCGTGACGTTTCCATGGCCGCAAAGGTCCCCCGATCTCACTCCAGTAGATTTATGGCTGTGAGGATACTTGTAATCTAAAGTCCATCCCATTTAATTCGCAAATTGCATCCGATTTGAAAGATACCGTCAGACGTCATGTTCCACATATTCCTCTTGTCATGGTACGTACTTCAGTGCTGTCCACTATCTGTCGAATGCAAAGCGTGTGAAAGAGGATGTCAGGTCACGTGGATAATTTGTGAAACACAATAAAGCGCGGCTCCTGATAGTCGAGTGACTGGCGCTCTGGCGCTACCATTAGTTTGAATCCTGACAATGCCATGGATGTTTGTAGGGGTTCGAATCCAGTTTTGGCCACAGATCCCGGTCTCACATAACCGTAGAGCGTCACAGAGTCCAACAAGACTTTTTGCCCACATCATTCTCAAACTGTAAAGGGGCAACTCAGCTCTAGGTACAGTGATGTGGTGTGTTGTCGTAGTAGTAGTCTGCCTAGTGTCGGCGATTTTCAGGCTACAGGTGCCAAATATGGTTTTTTAATGTGGAGATCACATTCCAATAATAAAAAAAAGTAAAGTGTTGCTATTTGAAATGTTCGAAATCGTATCACTGTAACCGTAACTGTTAGAGTTAACTGTTGTTTCTCATATGACTCTTGAGTGCATACTTCAAATACCATAAGCCAATTTCTTAAGAGTAATTGTATAAATTGAGGTAAAGCAACCAAAGCGAGCATAAATCTCAAAGTCAAATTAAGTCTTGAACCAAAATATTGGTTAGTTTCTGTAGATAGTTAATAATACTATAGATAGCTGCTAATAATTTTTTTAATTAATATTTACCCTGTATATTCTTTTTTGAATTTGTGTTATGCCTAAACTAATTACATTTTTAAAGAATTTAAGATACCGAGTAAATGAATCATTTAGAAAATCTCTAGTTTATTTTTAATATGTTTCTCTACTAAGGTAAAAAAAAGGAAGCAAATCAAAAATCATCATTAAGTCATAATAGTTAACATGTAAAAATTATTATATGTGTAAAAATTATTTGTTTATATTTTGTATTATTAATATTTCTCTAGTTGTCTTATGGCTCATTGATTGGCTCTTTATGTAAAATAAGGTAAACATAATTAAACAAACAACGTTACAAAAATATTTCTTTAGTTTTAAAAAATTCGTCTATAGAGAAATTAAGACCTACCAAAAGGAAGTGCTTTTTAATTTAAAGCAACAGATTACGATTGGAAAAGCATTGATAGTGAATCGCAGGTTAAACATTCGATTTTATCTGAGATATGAAAGAAATTCTTGGAACAATAGAAATCATATGATTAAAGTATCAAATAACAAACATGTTACGCGATAAATAGACCATGGAACAAATATTTGCTATTAAATACCATAAAATTTAATCAACACAGAACTTTGCAAAAATGTCTATTAAAATTGAATTTTAAAGTGTTTTTTAATTAATTTTAATTTAATTTAAAAAAAAAATTTTTTAATAAGAAAATTTTGTATCATTTTAGGTTAATGCACATTAAAAAATATAAATAAATAATTAAAATAAAATTAAAAAAATAAATAATAAAAAATAAGTAAAAACAAACAAAAAATAAGTAAAAATAAAAAATAAAATAAGTAAGAAATGATTAATTAGAAATAATTCTGTTTAAGCTAAAAATATGAAGCTATTAAGGAAATTAAACTATCAATGATAATTGCTTACAAAAAAGTTAATATTAGAATGAACAAAATTAATGAAAATCAATGACATGGTATTTAAATAAAAAGTCAATAACGAATAAATATAATTGCATTATTTTTATCTGAGATTAAATAAAAAAATGTTTTAATTTCAAAAATGTTTACAAACTTCAAACTTTTAGCTGATTACATAGAAAAAAAGGAAAAATAATTTTTAATCTATAATTTGAGATTTTTTTTCAAATATTATTAATGTATACCATGCAGTTTTTCTTGAAATTAAAAGGAGTTAACATTAAAGCTCAACTTTATGTAATGCATATTATAAATTTTATAAAGCTACTCTTGAAAAATACATGATCGGTGTTATTAAAGGCGAAATGAAAGGTAACAAGGGGAAATGCCAATCGATTAAAAAAGAATACACACCATAACTGTTCATTAGGTTGAAAAATATAGTTATAATTCTCTTTAGTGAAAAGGTAAACATCCTGTTTAAAGGCAGAAACGGACGAATCGATTATATGTTAGGGGTGTTAGTCATTATATAATAATATATGCTATATTATAATATACATAACTCAAAGTAATTTTGAAAGAAAGTTTTTTTTTTTTTTTTTAAATTTCCAGAAAGATATCATGAAATAAAATGAATCAAAGCACAAATATTTAAAAACAATTATATGGAATAAAAAAATAGCACAAAACCTCCTTCCGAAATTACTTTCTCTTCTATTATACAGTTGTGCTTGAAGCTATCTGACTTGGCTGCTTACCAGTTCCCTGTGCGATATCTACTGCCAGAACTATAATAGAGATCAAGTTTTAATATTATATCATTTTTCTTTTCTTTTTTTTTTTTTTTTTTCTATGTTTGTGGTTTAATTGGAATTTGTTATACTTAATTTGCAGAATTAAAAAAATTTATAAAATAAAATTTTTAATATTTAAAAAAAAACGGAAAATCATATTTTTATTCATTAAATATATCAAATTGAGATAAATGTATTAAATTAATCTATGTAACCCAAGTTGTGGCCCAGTTATAATAAAACATAGCTTAGATTCGAAGGTGACGTTCGTTACGGTCTTTATACGACATGGATGGTATACGATGGTCGTTATGGTATACGACCTTTGTTAGGAATAAGATTCAAAGTCTTTGTCAAATGAATGGATGGTATACGACATGGATGGTATACGATGGCCGTTATGGTATATGACCTTTGTTTGGAATAAGATTCAAAAATCTTTGCCAAATGGATGGATGGTATACGATGGTCGTTATGGTATACGACCTTTGTTTGATATAAGATTCAAAAACTTTTTGTTCAATGGAGGGATGTCAAACACTTTGCAGAGAAGTACTACCCCATCAAAGCTTGAACAAGCATGACATTCTCTGGAATAACCAGAAAATGCCGTTATGGCTTAATGATGTTTCGGAAATTCACCTGGTATGATGTCTTGTCTGGAATGACCAAGACAACAGCGAATTTCCGAAACATCCTGAGGAGAAGGCAGAAGCAAAGTCCTTTGTACAGATTTTAGTCAATGTCTAATCTCATGAGCATCAATCAGGCTTTAGTAGAGATAAGAGAAAAAAAAACCAACAAATAAATAAATTCGTAAAAATTACTTTTATGCATGCATTTTATCTAATTGTTTTTGTAATTATGTATTTTAGGTATATATTTTTATTATAATTATGTATTTTAGGTTTTATGTATTTAAGGAGTATTTAGTGGCCTGGTGGCCAAGTGGCCAGAGCTCTGGCCTTCGGTACCACAGGCCTGGCGGCGGTATGGATGTTTGTTAGTGGTTCGAAATCCACTTTAAACTGTAGGTCCCTATCTGTTTAGCCCTCGTGTGCACAAGATGACCGTAGAGCAACAAACCAAATCAAATTAAGCAGTATTTAAATTATTTTATATGATCCCATTAATGAATAAAATGGCAATAATAAAAAGTTCTTTTTTCTATGGAGCTTTTCTCCTTTTCCTCAACCAGGTCCGTAGAGAAAAAAAGAGAAAATTAAGCACGGTAAATTTTTATTCATGTAAATATTACATTGTGTATTTGTATATTTGAGTATTAATAAGTGTTTCGATTATTTTATCCAACACCATCAATATTTAATACACTAATAGCAGTAGGGTTTGTTTTTTTTTTCCATGTGAATATATTTATCATTTTACCATTATTTTTTATGGGAAAAATTCTTTTGTTATGCTCTTTGTTTATAAGTTCAAGTTTCTGAAATGGATTAAAGATGTATACCAGGAATCCAAGAATTAAGAACTAACAAAAATCTAAGAGAACTACCACTGTATTCTTAGTTTGAAGACAGCATAAAAGTACCTACAAACCAAAATTCAAATGACTTCCATGTTCATTTTTAGAATTTCGAAAGAGGAATTTTAATGTACACTTCAAATAATGAGACATGCTATTTTTACATAACCATTCTTTTCAAATAATTTTTATTACCACAAATACTAAACAATTTTTTAAATCAAACGAAATTGCCCTGTGGGTCATTTCTCGCCAAATGTGGCACCCCCTCCCATCCTAATCTTCCCTCTCCGTCACGCTGGCTCAGAGCACGAGGGGTGTGAAACGGAGCTCTCTCTCTAGAAAAGTATTTTTCGCGTTCGAAGATGCGTCGTCATTTCAGGTAACTTTACTCGGGTAATTCCGGACCCTACCCCCTACCCCGCCTTCAACACCCCTTCCTCCTTCCCTCCCCGCCCCCACCTTGCACCCCTTCTCGAAAACTCGGTTTCCAATCTGTTCCAGTACGCTGCCCCCATCTCTCTAGCGAGGCATACCCAAAACTGTCATAAACATTTATGAACACAGCGATGGAGTTTTGGGGTTGAGGGGTGTTCTGCAGAGGTGGGGTTGGGGGTTGGAAGCGGTTTCTGACCGTAACCGTGAAATGAGATAGGTTGACCCGCGACCTCCCCTCGATAGATGGAGCTGTCACAAAATTTTGCAACGGGGCGCACAAAACGAAAAGTCCTTGTGGTTTCCTCGCCAGGCATTTGACAACGAACTGCTCCAGTTTTATTATTGTTTTTTGCTTCTTCACCACCGTAATCTCTTCCAACCACCATAAATATGTATTAAGTTAAATACAGGGAGAGGGGCTTTGTTTTGATCCCTATTGTGCCAAGGGGGTGGTGGGCGTGCAAAAATGTAATAAGAAGGAGCAGGAGGGATTTAAAAAGTGAGGCATGCGTTTTGTAACTTTTCCCACCCTCTTTTGTGATTGAGAACCAGAAAGGGTTTGAAAAAAAAAAAAAAAACGTGATTTAGGAGATTGCTCAAGGCGTCTGAATGGGTAATGTGTTGTGAAATTCGTATAAATACCAGAGGTTGACGGATAACTGCCATCAATTTTTTTCTATATTGTTCATCTCCTTCTCCGTGGAGGGCACAGATTTTGATGAGTTAACTTTTCAAAAGGGATTTTTGTTTAAATTGGCGTGTGAGGACTTTGGTATCTCGGTAAAAGTCCTTAATCCCGTATAAATATCCTTGCATTTATATCAAACGGATATTTTACCAAATAAAGGAAAAAGATTAATCCATTGCTATGGAAAAGAAGAATCGTTTGTTGATGTCATAAAATACATTGATAGTATAGTATAAAATAATTTAAATAATGCTTATTACAGAAATACAATAGCAGATAGTTGGTCGATATACATGATACAATAGCAGACATCTAAATAAAAATTTACGAAATTTAATTTTCTCGTTTCCCACTTGGAGCTGGTCGAGGAAATGGTTTGGTTTGTCGCTCCACAGTCATTTTGTGCACAGTTTAGACTCACTAGACTGAGACCTACAGTGTAACGTAGATTCCGAATCATTCACAAAATGCATGCCACCGCCAGGATAAGAATCTGAGGCCTGTGGTATTAAAGGTCAGAGCGGTAGGCAATTGGCCATCAGGCTGCAGATATGGTACCATTCATAGAAATACTAGATTACACAGTTTAACGTGGATTTCGAAAAAACGGAAAAAAACGAAACGAAATCTACTGAGATTAGTTTGTTTCGTATTGTTTATAAAGGCATAGCTAATTTTTCTTATGATTTGCCGTATAAAGGTCATACATAAAAGAAACTATGTACCTTTGTTTATATGTAATGCAGCTAATGTTTTATTAAAAGTGGATCCCGAAACACTAACAAACATCCATTCGAACAAGAAGCCTGTGGTACCAAAGACCAAAGCGCTGATGAAATGGAGAAAAGCTCCCTGGAAAAAACATCTTTTATTTTTGGCTTATTATACATAGATGGGATCGTATAAAATAATTTAAACAATGGTTAAAACAAAAATAAAGAAATACAACAGCAGATAGATGAAATACATAGGTAAATAAAAATTTACGAAATTTAATTTTCTCTTTTCTCTACTTTGACCTGGTTGAGGAAAGGGTTTGGTTTGTTGCTTGCCCCATAAATAAAAATATAATTTTCAGTTTTTTTAATGTATTACAAATTTTAAGTTACAATTTTTTTTTTAATTCTGCAAAATAAGTATCATAAAAAATTTCGATTAAACAGCAAACAAAGAAAAAAAAAAAAAATTATATTATAACATTAAAAAAACTTGATCTCTATTATAGTCCTGGCAGAAGATATCGTACAGGAAAGTAGCAAGTGGCCAAGTCAGATAGATGCACACACAACGGTGTAATAGAGGTTTTTGGTTTGTCGCTCAATGGTCCTTTTGGATAATTAGACAGGGACCTTTAGGATTCACTTTACACTTTAGGATAATTAAACAGGGGTCCTTTAGGATTCACTTTACACTTTAGGATAATTAGACAGGGACCTACAGTTTAACGTGGATTCCGAACCCCTCACAAACATGCATTCCACCGCCAGGTTTGGAACCTGAAGCCTGTGGTACCAAAGGTCAGAGAGCTGAGGAAATGGAGAAAAACTCCCTGGACAAAACACTTTTTATTATTGGCTTATTATACAGAGATGGTATCGTATAAATTATGGGATTTAAACAATGCTTAATGCAAAAATACAGAAATACAACATCAGATAGATGAAATACGTATGTAAATAAAAAATTATCCAAATTTAATTTTGCCTTTTCCCTACTTTGACGTGATTGAGAAAAATTGAAAAACTCCATGGAAAAAGGAATCTTTTGTTGTTGGCTTATTTTACATACATTGGATGGTATAAAATTATTGCTTTGCTAAATACTGCTGTGTAGAAAAATATAAACATTACAATTTATACATGCAAAAATGAAAATTTAACAAATATAATTTTCTCTTTTACCTACTTGAACTTACTACTATATATATATATATATAATATCCTTTAAATGTGTAATTTTTGTACTTTTGTACTCACTTAAAATATATTATTGCACTTTAAATTTTCTTACACAAAATACGCATTTTATGTATAAAATATGTAACATAAACTATTATAGAATAGCTTATAAATAGACAAGCCAAAGAAATATCAATATATTAATATATATATATATATATATATATATATATATATGTGTGTGTGTGTGTGTGTGTGTAGATAAGTGTGTGTGTGTGTGTGTGTGTGTGTGTAGATAATATATTCTTTTTCTTGTCTATATAATATAGACAAGAAAAAGAATATTATACATTTTTACAATAAACATACTATATTTGTAACGTATCAAATCTTATTTGTTCTTAATAATAGAATAGCTTCTATAAGATCTTCTTTCACTATCCCAAATAGCTCTTTATAAGCAGCCTCACTGCTGAGAAAAGTTTCTCGACACTTACTTCGTCTGCTGCAAAATAAGTTATTGTTTTTGTTATTGGTGCTATATTGAAGGATACAATTGAATGGCCTCCTTTATATTTGATTTTAACATTAATTCCTAGAATTTTGGAAAAATAAAAATTATTTTTATAAGAGAGACAGGAGTAGAATTTTTAAATCCACTCGTGACTCTGACTCAGTTAAAAATGCTGGCCTCCAAACTCCGGGGAAAGCAAATAAAAGTATTTGAGAGTTCCGAAGGGCAGACGAGAAAAAAAAATGTACAGAGGAAGTTTTGGAGATCAGTACAGTGGAATGAAGTGGAGATGCTTTTTTTTTATTTATTGTAAATATTTCGTCAATAATTGTGTTATTTCGTTAAGTCTTTTAACTTGGACTTGTATCAGTTGTCGAGCCTCAAAATTTTTGTAGAAGTTTGAGTTTCTCTCTAGTCCGATTCTACTGATAACTTGTACCATAAGTAAACAGATAATATAAAAAAAAAATTTTTAAAGTCAATTCCTACTTTTTTTTTCACTATTTTGCAGAAAGTCCTTTATAAATAAAGTTGAAGTTTTCCTCTTACATCGGGTGGCATCTATTATTAGATACATGCAACTTAAATCTTAAAAAAAAAAAAAAAAAATTAATTAGTTAAATTTAATGAATGCATTAATATCTGAAAAAACTGTATTAACATCAAGTGTCATCCACTGCAAGTTCCAAAAAATGTATTTGAACTCGAGTGTATGAATAAAAAGTATTTTATGAACGATTTAAAATTTGAACAAGGTATATATAGGGAGAGTGCTAACTAATGATAGGAATTGAAAAGAAATCACTATAAGAATCTTCAAATAAAACTGAACTCGTTTTTTATTCAAAAGATGTAGCTACTTAAAACGAACCAATCATTAAGATGTTGGATCTGATCACTATGCACCTCTGGGCATTAAGCATGCTATTATCTACCTTGATATTTCTGTGTAGAGTTGGCAGATGACTTCTTGTGCTACTCCTTGCCAAATTCTTTTCAATTGTCGAGTTAGATGGGCGAGATTGTGAGAAAACGAACTGCGAATGCCAACCCTTGTGGCTTGTCATTATCAAGCATCTGTTGGGTGTGTTGAATCTTGCGCGGGAAGAGGAAGTAAATCTTGTTCCTGAAGGTACTATAAGGAAAGCTTGTCTCTCGAGATACTACACGTGCGCTACTGTCTCCAAAGTCTGATGTCTGTGACTTTTCGACAATAGCTGTCTTGACGAATCAATAACTACCGATGTGACAGCTTTATGGCCTTTTTAGGTTGAACACCTAATTTCAAGGTCTCTTCAAATCTCGCAATCATGGCCAGGATACCTTTAGTAGAACATTGATTGCCGCCGTTGTGTCTTTATGCGACGAAACGCAACAGAAATATTTCCCTTGTTTTCGTAAGTCTAGGCTCTACCAATAATGCACGTTCAGCTAAAGATAATGACTTCATGCACAGAAGTAAACATCAGAATTAAAGATGGAAACTTCTTTTTAGACTGTTTTGCATAACGCTTCCCCTTCTTTTCACATAAACGCATCACGAGATTTTTTTTTCCCCGTAGAACTGATGAATCTCTGTTGTGCATTTTGTTACCTATAAACCTTTTCTAAATTGTTCAAATTGTTTATGTTCTCTATGGTGATCGTTTATTTTATTAAATTTAATGTTTTTCCATAGAAAGTGCCACCTAGAGCACATTTTTGAATTAATTTTTTTCCAAAATTCCTTGAGCGTGTCTCGTATATAGTCTATATACAAAATGGTTTACAATCAATTCATCCGTTTTAGATGTAAGATGTTGCTTATAGAAGTTTAATTATAACCACCCTGTATATATACTAACAAACTCATTTGAAGCTCTAGCACTTTTTAATAAAATCGTTAGATTTATAAGTAAAAGATTATAAGCAACAACAGCATAAAAAGAAATATTTTAGATAGGCATAGAATAAAATTGTAAACTCTTAATGCATAGGGATTCATGTTGTTGAAGTTTATCACTAATCATCCCCTTTTATCCTCTTTTCTATCTTTTTTCAGCCAAAAGGTTTATTAAATACGATGGTATCTGGCTGGCGGTGACAATTGGAGAGTGAACTGTTTTTCGGTTAGTGGCTTTAGCCCTTTGTCCTTTGTTTAGCAACAGATTAGAGATCTTGGTGCCTTGTGGCACATCTCATCTCTTTACGAGGCATTATAGGGTGCTACGGCCCCACACTTACCACGATCTAATTAGCATAAAGTGTGCACAAATTGACCGTAGAGCTACAAACCAAACCAAACCAAACCATTTCCTCATCAGGTCCAAGTAGAGAAAAGATTAAATTAAACTTTTTTAGACAAGTATTTCATCTAACTGCTGTTGTATATCTCTATTTTGTATTAAGCCTTAGTTAAATTATTTTATACGATACCATCTATGTATAATAAACAAATAATAAAGGTGTTTTTTTCATGGAGCTTTTCTCCATTTCCTCGGAGCACAAGCTTCAGGTTCGAATACTGGCGGTGGCATGGACGGTCGTGTGTGGTTCGGAATCCACGTTAAATTGTAGGCCCCTATCTAATCAGTTTAAAGTGTACATAGAATGAGCGTAGAGCGACAAACCATACAGAATCATTCCCTGAACCAGGTCCAAGTTTGGTTTGGTTTGATTTGTCGCTCTGCGGTCATTTTGTGCATCTTTAGGTTAATTAGACCGGGACCTACAGTTTAAAAAGTGGATTCCGAACCACAAAAAAAACATACATGTCTCCGCCAGGATTTGAACACGAATCCTGTGGTACCAAAGGCCAGAGCGCTAGCCATTTGACCAACAGGCCGTTGATAAATAGTCATATTTGGCATAAATATTGGTAAAAGCGATACACTGAAAAAGACTGCAAACCGATCCTGTGTAATTGAAGTATCCTAGTTATAGTTAAAATCGACAACAACTTTAAAAATATCTAATATTTTATATCACAGATTTATGGTTTTTTTATTATTAAGAAATATATTACATTCTGCATTCGCTGCTGACATAGTTTTCTCTCCTATAAATTACTTATACTCAATATGTTCTCTGCACCAAAATAACGTTCCTGGAGTCATCGCAGAAACCCGTTTTCATAAACAAACACTAAATCCATGCATCAAATCACGCGTCTTGCTACGCCATCTCCCTAAAATACATAAATGAAGACACATGCGCCATCCTATCACCCTATAAAGCACACGCGCCGGAACCAATGCACCATAGGCTGCCGCCAAGAACCGCGTTTCGAGGAAAGACTGAAACTATATTATAAACATTTCAAAACTTTCGTTACAGTTCAAGACGCAGAATGCTTCCAAGAAAAACTCTTCACAGAATGCTCCTCTTTTTACTCATTCTTCTCCTGCTGCTCCCCCTTTTCCCAAATACAGTTTCGTGTTTTATTTTACTTTATTTCTCCCGTTTCGATCTACCGTTCCGGTTTTTATGGTTGTCCGTTTACGACCTCCGAGCGTGCTTCATTTGCATAGCCAATCACCAAAAATGTATCCCGGAGAAAATTGCGCGCTATAAAAGCGCGCCAAAATTCCGGCCAATCATCGCGGCGGAAAATCCCGTTTTCCCGCGAGCGCGACAAACGGACCGGAAGTTATGTGCCGCATCCGCGTTACTGCCGCGCTTTTATGACCGACAGAAGATTTTTGTTTCTGTTTTATTCCGGTATTTTTTTTTTTTTTTTTTAGGAAAAACTATTCTGAATATAAAGACAGTTCTTTAGCGAATGATCTAGTAATTCTACCAAGAAATCATTACCCCTAATTCCCCCACCCTCTTCTGGTTCAAGTAAATGGTTTTCTGGTTAAAGTAAATGCACTCTGGAAAAATGGCGGTTCTTTTAATGATAAATTAAGATGTCACTTAGACTTTCTGCGATAGAAACAATGCACATATTTTGAAGTAATATACACTACTGGAAAATAAAATTGCTACACCAAGAAGGCGACATGCTACAGACGTGAAATTTAAACGACAGAAAGAAGGTGCTGTGATATGCAAATAATTAGCTTTTCAGCGCATTCAGACAAAGCAGGCGCCGGTAGTGACACTTATGTGTGTGTAGCAACACAATGCGTTTAAATGAAATTGAAAAAGGAAATTAGAAAAATGTTCAGCCGGTTTCTCATACATAAATTGCGCTTGAACGTTGTTGCCTGGTGAAAAGTTGTGATGCCTTGTGTAAGAAGCAGAAATGCGTACCAGCAAGTTTCTGACTTTGATAAAGGTCGAATTGTAGCGTACCGGGATTGCGATTTATCGTATCGAAATATTGCTGCTCGCATCAGTTGAGATCCAACGACTGTTAGCAGAATATGGAATCAATGGGTTCAGGACGGTAATACGGAACGCTGTGCTGGATTTCAACGACCCCCTATCATTAGCAGCCGAGAAGGCAGGCAGGCTACCCGCAGGGCCTTAATGGATCGTGCAGCCACGTCACTAGCCCTGAGTCAAGAATTGGGGTCTTTTGCAAGACAACAAGTGTCTGCACGAACAGTTCGACGACGTTTGCAGCAGCATGGACTCTCAGCTCGGAGACTATGGCTGCGGCTACCTTTTTACGCTGCATCACAGACAGGGGCGTCTTCAATGGTGTGATCAACGACGAACCTGGGCATACGAATGGCGAGACGCCATTTTTTCAGATGAATCCAGGTTCTGTTTACAGCAGCAAGATGTCGCATCCGTGTTTGGCGGCATCATGGGGGAACGCACATTGGCAGCGTGCATTCGCCATCGTCATACTGGCCCATCAACTGGCGTGATGGTATGGGGTGCTATTGGATACACGTTTCGGTTACCTCTTGTTCGCATTGACGGCACTTTGAACAGTGTACGTTACATTTCTGGTGTGTTACGACCCGTGGCTCTACCCTTTATTCGAGTTCTGCGAAATCCTACGTTTCAGCAGGATAATGCACGACCGCATGTTGCCGGTATTGTACGTACCTTGCTTTATACGGAAAATGTTCGACTGTTGCCCTGGCCTGCATGTCCATCAGATCTCTCGCCAATAGTAAACGTCTGGTTCAGGATTGCTGAGCGACTTGATCGTCACCATTGAAAGTCATAACGGTTGATGAGCTGTGGCATCGTGTTGAAGCTGCATGAGCGTCTGTACATGCCATCCATCCATGCATCGGTTTGACTCAATGCTCAGGCGTATAAGTACTGTTATTACTGCCAGAGGTGGTTGTTCTGGGTATTGATTTCTCAAGATCTATGCACCCAAATTTCTTGAAAATTGAATCACTTGTTATTTCTAGTATAATATATTTGTCCAATAAATATCATTTGTTTTCTGTATTTCTTCCTGGTGTAACAATTGTAATGGCCAGTAGCGTAGTATGACAGCTGATGAACCCTTCATTTCCTCCTTTGGTTAAAACAATTGATTTCCTAACTGTACTTAAAAAAAATATCAGTACTTTTAATGATAAATTAAGACATCTCTTGGACTTTCATTTTCATGTACGTTAATGTTTTAAAACGTAATTTAACAATTTCATAAAAAAAATTTGCGTAAAACATTTAAAAAAATTTGGGTTCTTAACGTTATTTTTAAAAAATTTTGGTTCTGTACATAGATAGATGCAGTAAAAAGTTACAATATGCATCATGCAAAATGCAGGTATTACAAAAAATAAAGTGAAATGTGATGAAATAAAATAAAAAGTCCTTTATAAAACGTATGAAGTCCTTTATTAAAGGCACATAAAGATGGCGTATAGAATCCACAGCAGAGAATAAATGATGAGGTGTTTTTGAGTGTCGAGTTGATTGCAATTAGATGACTATTTTGTGCTGTAAAGAGTTAAATTTCTTTAGTTGAGAATATTTCTTTAAATTGAGAATATCATTTACAGACAGAACTTCTAGTAAAATGTTAAAGTGTAAAAATTCGGTTAAATAAATGAACAATCTTACTAAGTCATAGACCAGGGGTTGCCAACCCAAATGATCTTGCTGGCCACTTTGGAAATGCATTCTAACTCAGCGGGCCGCATATAAAATTATATATCCCCATATTAGAATGAGACCCACTATAGACATTTATTGGAGGGAAAAATTGAAACATAATGAGATTATTAACGTGTACTATTATTCTTAGATAATATAATAATAATGATACTAAATGCACATCGTAAAGAAATATATCACACAAAATGAAACATAAAAAAATATATAAATGAAGTTTAAAAAAATGATTTAGTTGGTCGCTCTACGAGCTACACATGCCCCCTGGGTAGTGCTAAAGGAGTCACAGCAGTGCAGTCCTTGCTTATGGCATAAAGAGTAATTGTCAATGTCTTGCCAACTGTATTAGAACAACATTAAAAGATTATTCATTGAAAGATATAAAATTATACAATTCAAATAGTTATAATACAAAAGATGCTTCATTAGAAAATATTTTTTTATTGTTATTCTGCTTTAAACTGCTTTTTCCCCCAGAAAAAAATCCTAATTTTCTAGAATCCAGTAAAATCTCAATGCAAAATCCATTTTTTACACATATAAGCTTTTTTTTTTTTTTTTTTAATTTGCTGCAATGACTTAATTGAAAGAAAAAAACAATCAAAGTACTTAAAAAAGTTATAATTCCTTTGTTTCAGAATTTGTACAGATCCATTAACGATCAGGGATGATGTGATAAAAAATGCATTAACTTGAAAAAAAAAGAGGGATTCATAATGAAGTAGGGACTTCTTAATTAATAAATGTTTCATTAAAATCACAATATGACATGTATGTTTTTGTTCTTTCAAATGAATCCAACTTAAAAAACAAAACAACTACTATTCTGTAGTTGGGAAAAAAAAATGAATAGATTTCGAAGAGGGGTAGAGAGGAGAATGAAGAGGGATTAGCAATTTGGAACAAAGGCTTTTAAATTCTACTTCCACGACAGTTGTCTACCTACCACTGTTTAAGGGACACACAAAATGGGGACAAAACGGGCCATAGGCCATTAATCACGCCAACAATGAAGCAACTCATGAAAAAGAAATTGATGACATACGAGTGGAAAAAAAAGGGACTCTTTAACTTCTTGCTAACTTCTTTTTAAATGCCAGTTGGTTCCGCTGTTGAATTTGCATAAGAGAAAATCCTTCTCTTGGCGAAAAAAATTAGCCATGGCAATTAATTATAGAATCTTTTCTTTTAAAGTTCTCCACTTTGGCTTCGTCGTCGTCTCTCTCTCCTGTAACCCTTCTGGATCGTAGCGGAAAAAAAAAGATTTAAAAAAGAAAAAATAAATAAAAAAAGAAAAGAAAAACTGTTTTCTAAAAGGCCTAAGTTATAGTCTTTTCTTCTTCATTATTCTTTATTTTTGTCAATTTTGGAAGAGAGTTTGAGCGGCCACCAAATTTGGCGAACTATTCGATAGTTGTGAAGTTTGGGGTTTTTATGTCGAATATTTTGCCTTGCAGAGTTTGATGTAAGAAGATACATTGTTAAAACAATGTTTTTTTTATAATTTACATGTTGCTAAAATTTTTCATATGGAAAAAAAGAAAATTTGTCAAATAAATTTAATAATTTGCTATCAAAATAAATTTACTATTTGATTGTTAAATGTTTTTTCAAACACATGTATTGCTAATTTTTATATCATTTCGCTAAAATATGAAAGGAAATTTTGAATCTTTATGTATTCATCATTATGAGAGCAATATACAAATTTATTCATTTAATTGTTTAAACATATCAATTAAATAAATCGTATTAAATCTAGACCATAACAAATAAATGCATGAATTGATAAATTATGTTATTGTGTACAAGGTCAAAAAGAAAAATTACAAAGGTTATACAGTCACTGCTTCGAAATATGATTAGATTCGATGACGAAAATGATCGAGGGCGACAGTCGACGACAGACTATGTATCGACAGTCAAACTATCTTGGACTATTGGAGTTTTTATGATTTTCTCTAAAACAATACATAAATAAGAGAAATATCAGAAATCTCTCTCTGAAGTTATTATTTCATTTTCACAAGATTCTTGGAATAATAAAAATGTCAATAATCTAGAGGAGAGTCAGAGGAGGTCTATAATCAACAGAGTTCATTAACCTAACATATCGCTGGCCTGCCAGTAACGCTTGGTGAGAAAGGTCTTGCAAGGTCTTTACAGTGGAGTAGATGACCGGAGTCCATAATCTTTCCAGTACTGCACAGAGTGCAAATGGGAAATGAACTATTCTAAGTCTACAAAGATTTTTTCCTTAGACAGTCATGTCCGGTGTCCAAGCGGAATTCAGTAAACTTTCTATGCCTTGGTCGTGACACAACTTTTTGATATCTTCCATAATAGTAAAGACATTGATTTCCTTCTCACGCAAAGTTTGCAAAAACTCCCTGCTCATGGATTGGGATAGTCCACCAGCGTTCCACTGTAGCACTCGAAGAGTATCAACCTAAGAATCAATCTGAGAAGGGGGAGACATAATGCCAACCTGTAGATCTTTTAGCCACTATTAAGTGTTACCAGGTGCACCACGGGAAGGTAGATCGATCTACTGAACACTCAATTTATGTTACCTTTTACACTGAATCCAACAGTTATCAACAAGAATGCTTTTATTGCTCGTGCAAAGAAGGCCTTTAAATAAATTCAGAGAAATGTAATGGTAAAATTACAGTCAACCTAATCAAATAGTCTAATGTGTGTGCAACTAAGTATCTTGGTTGTATCTCAGAAACACTAACCGATTCTTTTACTAACTCTGGTACAAAATTAAAATGGTGTGAAATGAATTGTTTATCAGGTGCTTTTCTGATGAAAAGAATCTATAATTAAGACTTCCTTGTGATGATAATGGTTTCTGAAGGAACAGAATCAGTGAACTGTCTTTGTAGATGGAAGATACACACGTAGAATTATATGTGCAAGTATATTTGACACTATACATAAATAATGTCTGTACATGTATTTTCTGAGATCCCGTGGTTGTAAAAAGGGTCATTTTGCATAAATGGATTAGTCCTTAGTAATAGTCCGTCGGTGTAAAATCAACCCTTACTAGCTGCAGCAAGATTAAAATTGAACGTACCTCTGAATATATTTGTTGCAGTATTGCTTTCAGCATTAGTTTAATTTTTATTGAATTTAAGTAAATTTTTGCCAAGATTCAAGACGCTCAACTACTTGACTTCAATCATATAAATTCAAGTGATGCCTTTCAAATATTTTGTACTCAATATTTGCCGTAAAAGGAAAATTTACGAACTATACCTTCAAGAAAAAAATAATTACAGAAATAACCTCACAAAACTACCATCATATTGTTTTATAATGTTTAATGAATATTTTGACTAAGTTTCGTGAGAAACTAGCTCATAATTATGTGTAGTTATTGAATAATTCGAAATAAGTTTTGTTTTCAAGTTGAGTAACGATTGATGCAAAACAGTTTAAAGAAATGTTAGAGAATACAAACTGTTTTCATGCAACACTAGATTTAAGAGTACATGATAAGTTTAGATACAAATACAAGAAATGACATGAATATAAATGTTATCTAGTAAAAAAAACATTTGAACATTCACTTTTTGAACTGTTTTCATGTACTAAA
Source organism: Caerostris extrusa (assembly GCA_021605095.1). Lineage (NCBI taxonomy): Eukaryota > Metazoa > Arthropoda > Arachnida > Araneae > Araneidae > Caerostris > Caerostris extrusa. The sequence continues at coordinate 34,593 of BPLR01021240.1, read as the reverse complement.
CCATCTCAAATTAAGAAGACAGAAGAAAAGAATGTTTTTAACTTAATTTTACATTTAAGGGATGGGTAAGGTATTAAGCGGGAAAAACTTTTCAAAGTACGATTGGAATGATTTTTCGAGATGAAGCAAATAGTTGGCCATCACGATTACTGGATTTGTCGTCCTTCGATTTCTTCTTATTAGGATATATCAAAGTCCTTAGTTTGTGGAGGTCCTCGTCTCAATATTTTTGCTGTGGTTTTACCTCATTGGGACATACGTACGATTAAGACATATCTTTGAAAATGTTCATTAAAACTTGTATGAAGACCTATAGACGTAAATCTGTTTCCTTACACACACTTACAGGTGTTATCTAAAAACGAAATCTATGTAAATTATAATTTTTAAAAATGAATGAAAGTCTGAATATTAATATCTTGTGTTTGTGCTTACTCAATGGTTTATAATTTCATGGTTTATAATTTTTTAAAGATTGTTACATCAATTCTGACTCACCCTATGTATATAGATAAAATAAACGAATATATATCGGATACAGAAAATACAATGAGTAATAACTGTTTAAGATAGCAATAATCTTGTAAACATTCTATAAGAAACTGAGATTAGATATGACTTTAAAAATAAGTAGTAAATTGCTGAAATACACATGATGAAAAATAGCTCATCAATTTTCACTATGTACTTCCATTCTTCTACCCGCCAGATAATTTTCATAGAAATGCACATGATGAAAAATAGCTCATTTAAAATTTATTGTTCAGATACAGTAGCTTATTTACAATTTATTTCTCATACACCACAGATCGTATAAAATTCATTGCTCATGTGCAATAGCTTATATACAATTTATTGTTCATATTCAATAGCTTATTTACAATTTATTTCTCATGTACCACAGCTCGTATAAATTTTGTTGCTTATCTTCAATAGCTTAGCAATAGCTTATATAACAATAAAAACAGCTTATATGCAATTTATTGTTTATATACAATAATTTATTTACATAAAATTTATTGAATAATTTCATCATTATTAAGCAGCCTTCAAAATGCGTTAATTTCCTAGAAAAATAAATTTAAAAATCAGCATATATAGTAATGCCTATTTGTATTGAAAAAATTTGATAATAATGTTGGTAAAAGAAACCGTTTCTTATATGGGCTAAACGTTTTCTGTTTGAAATAGATAAATATAAGTGTATTAAGGGCAATGATCTCTGTTTTTATGTAAAGACTACTCTAATCGGCATATTTTCAAGTACCTGTAATTATGATAAAATTTATATGATATATGATATATGCTACAGCAGTGTATTATGTTGCTTTGCTTAACAGTATATAATGCATGCTACAATGTTTGCACACACAATACTACAATAGTGCATTATATATGCTGCTGATTTAGAAATAAGTTTTATCCTGATTAAGTTTAACACAGTGAAGATTGTTAAGGTAATGTAAAAGAATGTTTAAGTTGAAAATTTGTGTTCAAACTTATTTCTGATAATAATCCGAGTTAATTGTAACATTTTTTTCTGCTTTGAATATTTTAAGTTTTTCTTCAAAAGAGAATCCAGTAATAATCATGAAATCTTTAGCAAAACTATCCCTGTTTTCATAATACCAATATTTCAGGTCGTTTTGCTCTCTTTTTTTGTAATTAATTGATGTTTTTCTAATATTATCAGGTAAATATATCCATGTCTCATCAATTGTCACTATGTACTTCCATTCTTCTACCCGCCAGATAATTTTCATAGAACAATTCGCATATACACTATGTGGAAGAAAATGACTGGACACGACACTATAACAACATAAACCCATATTTATTAAAATTAATAGGAGGTAGGGCCTCCTTTGGCTGCGATCACAGCTGCAACCCTTCTGGGCATGCTTTCCACTAAATTAGCCATTGTGGCAAGTGGAATTTCCTTCCAAATGTTTAACAGGAAGTTCCATAGTTCAGACTTGCTTTTGGGGAATGGAGTGCAGGCCCTCAACCGACGGTCCAATTTGTCCCAGAGATGTTCAATTGGGTTAAGATCAGGGCTCTGCGCTGGCCACTCCATGCGTTTAACATTGTTGTTCACATACCAATCAAGAGTCCTCCTTGCAACATGGCATGTTGCGTTGTCGTCTTGATACCAGCAATCATCCATACCGTACGTTGCCTACAAGGTAGGAAGGACATGATTGTCGAGAATATCACAGTATCTGTCGGCATTCATCGCACCATCAACCTTCACCAGTGGGCCAGCACCATACCAGGAGAAACAGGCCCATACCATCAATCCTCCTCCACCAAATTTTACAGTTGGGACGACACACTCGGGCAAAAGGCGTTCTCCTGGTAAACGCCATACCCAACCACGTCCATCGGAACGGAAAAGGGTAAATCGTGACTCGTCATTCCAAAGGACGCTTTTCCAGTAATCCAGAGTCCAAGTACGGTGGTCTTTGGCCCATCGAAGGCGCGCTTTCTTGTTGGTTTTCGTAATCAAAGGCTTATGGGCCGCCGAACGTCCAGTGTAACCTAACTTATGGGCCTCGATACGAAGAGCCTTGGTCGAAACGGACACACCTGTGACTTGTCTAAACTCATTATCCATGGATGTTTGACGGTTACTTCGAATCTCCCTGCCGAACACCCGCCGGTCCCTGCTGATGAGAACTGTAGGTCTTCCACTTCAGGGTTTGTTCTGACAGTGTCCCTCAGTCTTGTAGCGACACACAACACGTGCTACAGTTGATTTTGAGCAGTTACGGAGACGGGATATCTCCTAATTGACACCTTGGCAAATGCAATGCAACCAACACACCTTTCTCGAACTCAGACAACTCTTCCCGTGGCGGCATCTTGACAAAAAACGACTCTAGTCGACTCCACAGAGTATTTATAGGTTATGGTTGACACGTGATACCTATTATTGCGCATGTGTCAGCTGTATTGTCGACTTTTCTACTTTTCGAGGGGTATCCCTTCACTTTCTTCCAGATAGTGTAGTTTTTTAGGATAAGAAACATGCTATTTAGCCAGTGAACGTCATGCTTTTTATGTTTTAATTAGCTTGAAATCATATTTCAAATTTTTATACCGTTTCTATAGAGATTAGAAATAATAAGAGATATAATAAGAGGTAATTAGATATAGATATGCACATGAGCCTGTTAGATATAGTGATATATGATTATTAGATTAAATATTTACCTCTTATTAGATATAACAAGAAGTGATTCTTCTCTTATATATGAGAAGTGAACTTCAATTATAATAAGAGATGCACATATCTTTGTTGGTGTGCAGTTTTTTACCCATTTTCTCTTTCGAATGTAATTTTTCACAATTATTTTTTTTTTTTTTAATTTTTTTTTATTAATATGTCATTTATTTTATGCTTAGAAATATAAAAAGTCATTTTTAAATCCTTTTCTTGTAATCTAATAAAAGCACTTCTCTTCGTAAAGAGTACAAATATAGTCTTCTATATATAGTATATAATTTAATTTTCAGCGACATATTCATCATCATGAATGGCGCAACAGCCCTATGGTGGGCCAAGGCTGTCGGCCTACTGTCAGATTTCGAAACGAGAGATGTCTTCTTTTTATAGGGTAGGGTTGTCAGCCATACGCCCAACAGCCAAATTAGACCGGGACCTACGGTTTAAAGTGGATTCCGAACCACTACAAACATCCATAACACCGCCGGGACTCAAACCCGATACCTGTGGCACTGAATTCCAGAACACTAGTCCCTCTGCCCTCAGGGACCCAGCGACGTATTAAAGCAGATAAATATTTCAATGATACAGATGATAATTAAACCCTATTCCGAATTGATGCCCTTCAGTGTTTCTTTTTTACATTTAAATAGAATTCCTGGAAAAAGTCAAAATCTTTACAAAAAAATGTCTGACTACTCTCAGTGTTTAATGCGTTTACACACATTGTAAATCTGTGTATACAATAGAAATATTCGAGAAAGTATTTCGTCATTCTAGCAACTACAACATCAAAATTCATGCATCGAATGGAATGTTTTATTTCTAATGGTAGGCTACAATAAGCAATCAAATAAAAGGAACACAAGAAATATAAAAACAACAAATAAAAACGACGGAAACTGGTGCCTAGCCTCCTAGTAACGACCCTACACAGTAGAGGAAACAAGTGCAGGGCAGACAGGAAAGTGGGACGAATCCATGTCCTCTCCCAAATTGCAGAGCATGCAGTTTGGGCTTTCAAATATTCTCATTCGTAAAAGATGATTGGCCAAACAATCATGGCCCGTAAGGAGTCGGAAAAGGACTGCTGCTTTAAACCTGGGCTGATCAGGGATCTTTAGAATAAAGTTAAACCAGATTTTAGATGAGTTGCCTTCACGGAAATCATCAGATAGAGTGTTCCAGGAAAAAGTCTCGGATCATCAGTTTCATCGGTTGAAAAGAGATGTCTTTCAAAAAGTTTGGGTGATGGTTGTTCCTTTTTTCAATCAACAATAAGTCGGTCTCACGCATCACAAAAAGTCAAAGGGAGAGAGAGTCAATAAAAGGGGTAGGCATTTTATTTTAGTCCATGAGGCCCCTGGCTTCCTGATACAATTGCAAGACTTCTTGGCTGTGAACCTCCCTGTTCAGGACTGGGCATTTCAAAAGATGTTCTGAATTCATTGTTCCAGCTCTACATATCGGGCAAGTGTTCGAGCCGAAGACACCTATCCTATTTAGGTGTTCCGCATGGCAATCGTGTCCGGTTCTCAATCGAATGTTGGCAACAGAGGAGTTTATGTGATCTAGTGTTAAAGGTTTTCCCATCTGTCTTAAATAGTGAGCCCCTCTTTGCTTTCAGATTTAGTTATGAGATTATCTTTCAATTTCTAAAAAAAATTTTTATTTGGAGGGGGGTAATGTTGCTTGCGTCCGTGGTATACCTTAAGCCACACGTGCCACCTGGATGATGCCAAATGAGTAAGGGCGGATCGGATATGAATTCTCGTCGCAAGATGGCGCATGCAGGTTTTAGATTTCTTCAGTGGAATGCAGGAGGGTTACCACGCTCGAAAATATCGAAGCTTAAGGATATTGTGGTTGAAGAGAGGGTGGACATTATGAAACAAATATATGCTCAGCTAAATCCGTCATCAGAAGAGAGAAGGAGGCAAGTGAGTAAATCTCACTTCAAGTGTTTCCGTCTGACCGCGCGAAAAGCCCTTTCCAGATGAAAGTGTATGAGGGAGTGCTTTCGAAAACCCAATAAAAACCGAGACCGGGTGTTTCGACCTCGCTCCGGCAAGATTCCTTTTTTCTGCACATCAAAGATTTCATTTATGACCAGTTGTTACTCACAGCTAGGAATAATGTGGGTTGTATTCGCGGTCAAACTGAGACGTTTGGAACGAAAGCGGCTCACTGTTCATTCACTCTCATTTGGACGCTGCTAAACAAACCTCATTATCTCTCACTCCGAATGACAGCTGGTTAAAAATAGCTTCCAAATTGATCTATGGAAAAACCCGACTCTGGTCGAAGAGGAGTGAGACAGTTGACTCATTCCGAGAGTTCCGTCCACACGAAGACCGGCTTATAATTGGTTCGTGAGAGTGATTCTCAAGTTCTCGTACTCTCGTCTGGACGCCATTGTTATTTACTTACTGCAAGCTTCACATTATATACGAATATTTATAAATTATATTTTAAAAATAAACTTTTTGCAATGATGACAACAGGAAAAAATAAATAATGAAGTAAATAACATCCACTGTCTTGAGAATACGCAATAAACAAGGATATTATTTTTAATACGAGACCTGCTCATTTATCTCGTTCTCAAGTGTGGACGCGGTTTAAATGGAAAAAGAGTCCAGACTCAAATCCACTAGTGGCGTACGTTGTACAGAAAAAAGAGGAAAATTGGGAGAATATGTGTCATAGAAAGTCAGTCTGCACGGTAGGAGTTCCCACGGTAGGAGATTTTTCCCATACTACAGGCAAATACGGGGATAATTACCCCTAAAATATTTCCTTAAGACGTCACTTACACCTTTATCAATCAGTGGTTTATTTAAGGTTTAAACAAATGGTGGGACCTGATGGCCGAGTCACTAGCATTCTGACGTTCGGGGATACAGATTTCGGGCTCGAGTCCCGACGATGTCACGAATGTTTATAGCAGTTCGGAATCCATTTTAAACAGTAGGTCCCAGTCTAATATGGCCATAGAGAGTTGGGCTAACAACCATATCCCGTAAAATTAAAAACAACTGTCAGTAAGAAGGCGGCCTTGGCCATGGGGCTGTTGCGCCACTGAGAATGATGATGATAAAAAATTCATTCATTCATTCAATCATTTAAAAATTTTGGTTCTGAACAGGGTCAGATAGCTTAAATAGCATTTGTTCACTGCTTTGAAGACATTGATTTTTTCTAATGAAGCTGGTAAATACTTAGACAGTTATCCTGATGCCCTGAGCAAGAGTTGCACTGCTGTAACTCATTTAGCACTACCCAAGTGGTGTCTGCAGCTTGAAGATATGCTACGGAAACGGAGTAACATTACCTCTGCATCACTCTACGATTCTATTAGACCGGGACATATGGTTTAAAGTGGATTCCTAACCATTACAATAAATCTGCCAGTAGGCAGAAAGCCTTGGCCCATCATGGGTTGTTATGCCACTGATGATGATGATGATCAAACTAATGGTATAGGAGGTCTCCAGTTTAAGCATACAATCCAGTTTAACACAAACAATAAAATAAATAAAACGCAATAAATTTATAAAAATTTCCCTTATTACCAATAATTAAATTTTTCAATTCGATTTCATTTATAATGCATTAAAAATACAATGAGCACGAATACAGTTTCCTGTCTTTTGAAAATAAAATCTCTGAAGCACTGAAGTCCGAAATGAATGAATGGATAAGCAGATGACTGGCTCCAGTTACAAGTATGCAAATTAGCGGATTTGGCTGCACTTGGCGAACGAATCCTAAATCAAATAAAGAAACCCTATCGTCCCCCCAACCTTATTAATGAAACAGGAAGTAGGTCCGGGACCCCCTGACGCGACTTTTTATCCGAGGAAACACAAAACAACCCCGGATCAACGAAGCCTGAAGCGTTCATGAAAGACAAAAACTTCATTTGATTATGAAGTACCCGACCAAGCTCTCGTTTCGGACAGAAGATTTGTCTCTTTTTAGAGACGCTGCAATCTAGCTGAAAGCGGGGAAAAAAGAAGTTGCCATAAAAGAAACCGTCTTTTTATTTCCGCTCTTTAATTCGGAAGTCTGTTTTTTGAAAAGGGGGAAAAGGGTGGGTGGAAGGATGGTTTTTAATGATGGGGTAATTACTCGACTGTCTCCTCGTGCTTTTCAGTGGGGGATACCAGTTGATAAATCGACTCGATTTTGGTCGCTATTTGTAAATCTGTAGTGTATATTTTAAGCTATTTTGACTTGTGGGCTATAAATGAAAACAAACAAACAAACAAAGGCAGGTAAGAAAAATAAATAAGTAAATAACCAAACAAAAACGCAGATGAATGCATTTTTTTTTATGTTAGAGGTTTAACGAAATATTTTTTTTTTCCTAAGGCAGCTGGCAAATACTTAGATAGTTGTTTTTTATGCCATAAGCAAGAGCTGCACTGCTGCTACTCATTAACACTACACAGGGGGCACGTGCAGATCGAAGATAGGCTACGGACGCGAATAACACTACCCTCACAACGCTCTACGATGCTATTAGACCGGGACCTACGGTTTAAAAGTGGATTCCGAACTACTACAAGAATCTATGGTGCCACCAGGACTCGAACCAGAAACCTGGGATACCAAGCTCCAGAGCATTAACAACTCGGCCAACAGGCTTAATAAGTGCAAAATTGCTGAAATGCAAGTAGTGTAATTTGTAGTGGTTGGGAATTCACTTTAAACAGTAGGTCCCGGTTTAATATGGCTGTAGAGCGTTGGACGTAAGGCCGAAAATCCTGCCCTATAAAAAAGAAAACATCTCCTATCTAGAAATCTGGCAGCAGGCAGATGGCCTTGGCTCACCATGGAGTTGTTGCGCCACTGATGCTGATGAAAATATAATTATAAGTCCAAAAATGAGAATATATATGGATAGTATATTCAAGTATTGTACAAAAATAATATGTTCTATTATTATGGCAAACTTATGAGTACTACTACGAATTATTTATTTATTATTATCCTGCAAAATTAAACGTTTATCGTTGTAAATATTATTTTATCTCTCACCATTTTTAAATAATATTTTTTAAACAGTGCAAATGGAACTCTCACTTTTCAGTTTAAAATAATTTTTCTTATTAAAAAAATCAAAAATTATCTTTGATTATAAGTAAATTGCTAAGTTTATATTTTATGTTTCAAAACACACAAAAGTCTTATATTAATCATTCTAATTTTTAAAGCATTGTTTTTAAATAAGATTCAAGTTTAATAATCATTACAGCATCAAAAAAAGTTCTTTTAAACTTTTAGGAAAATAATTTTTTTATAAAAAAAATTAACAATTATAATTGATTAAAAATAAATTACAAAGTTATATTTTATCTTTTAAAACACACAAAAGTCTTATATTAATCATTCTAATATTTAAAGTAATGTTTTAAAATAAGATTCAACTTTAATAATCATTACAGCATCAAAAAAAACTTCTTTTAAACTTTTAGGAAAATAATTTTTTTTTTTTTATAAAAAAAAAAAAAATAGTCAATAAATAATTAATCTATTATAGTTCTTGATTTTTTTTTTAAAAAATCAAAAACCATAATTGATTAAAAACAAATTACTAAGTTATATTTTATATTGTTTTGTTTAACAAAAATAATAATCAATAATTTTGTGAACTTTTAGGAAAATAATTTTTTTAATAAAAAAATAATAATCAATAATTAATCAATTACAGTTCTTGAATTTTTTTATAAAAAATCAAGAACTATAATTGATTAAAAACAAATTACTAAGTTATATTTTAGGTTTTGGAACACACAAAAGTCTAATGTTAATCATTCTAATGTTAAAGCAATGTTTTTTAAAACAAGGTTCAAGTTTAATAATCATTACAGCATCAAAAAAAAAGTCCTTTTAAACTTTTAAGATAAAAATATACTTTTTTTATGCAAAATAGACTATCAGAAACATTAAAAAGTGTAATGTATTTTAAAATGAAAGAAAAGAGACAAGCAAGTCCTTATAGGGTTTAAGATTCTCCAAAAAGGTAACATCGCGGAGAATGTAAAAAGAAAAGAAAAGAAGATGAAAAAGAAAAAAAAATTTTTTTTTCTTTTCCTCCTAAGTATTTCAGGTCTTTTCTTTCGTGAATATCATCGTTTTGCAGCGTAAGTATGAATTAAAAGAATGGAGCTGCTTTATAATAGAAGGGGGAAAAGTTTTGAAAAGCTCTTGCGCTTCCCAGGGATCAGCAGAGGCAGGAAGAGTGATCATCCAATCTCGATCCCTGGAGGGCAGAGCTGAAATTCCTCATCTTCTCTCTTCTTCCGAAACTTCTTTTCTTTCATTTCAGATTACAGCAGGGAGGACACACACCAAAAAAAGAAAAAAAAAAGAAAGAACGCTTTTTATAAATATTTTGCGAGGTTGATACTACACAACTTCTCTTCTTCTTTTTCTCTGCAAAAGAGAAAAAGAAAATAATAATAACAACAAACGATGGAGAAGAGAATTGGAGAGAAGAGGATGGAGAGGGAAAAAAATGATGAAAGCCCTTTGATTGATATGCAAATGAGTTGAGTTGAGTTGTTCTCTGATGCAAAACTGCAGTAACTGAAGCATTTTCTTCTTTCTGTGTTTATTTAGTCCGAGGGGGAGGGAGGGGGAGGAGATGAAAAATAAAATATTTCTCGAAAAGAGCAAGTTGATTTTTCCTTCTTCCTTTCTTCTTTATTCTCATTCGAAAAGGTCTAAAGACAGTAACTAAAGCGATGGATATTACTAATGTCTTCAGGACAATTCTGGCGTATGTCAGAAATGGCTGGTTGGAAGACAATGTGTGGTGCTGTTAAAGTGATAAGATGTGTTCCCTGTTTTAAGTACTACATATCTGTATCTGTACAGAATATTTCCCAAAGGAGTATTATTTGCATCTCCATATCTAGATTGATGCCTACTTGAGTCTTTTAAACTACGACTAAAAGCTTTTGTAATTGTTGTAGCTCGAGATTTGAGACATATGTGGATTGAAGGCATGTTTTAGATTCTTAAAATATATGGCAACATTTATCAAACTTTTACCTATGAATAGTTAATGTAAATTTCACGTAGTGAAAATAAGGACTTGTATTATTATTTTTATGTGAAAGCTCGTCCATTTCCTTTTCATATAACTTTATACAAAACAGCAGTAGAGTATATGTCACGAAAAAATATTTAATTCATGGACTTGCTGGAGAAGACATTTGTGGAGACCCATAAAGTTAGGAGCTTTATGAGTGTTTTGCTTAGTAAAAAAAAATTGTAATAAAACTTAAAAAAATAATTAAGCTCCAATTATTTTTAAATAATTATTTGTTTGTTATTACATTATTGTCAGAAAAGGCTGATTGCAAGGCAATGTACAATGCTGTTTGAAGTGATAAGAGGTGGTTCTGTTTTAAGTACATGTTTGAAACTGTACAGAATATTTCCCAGTGGAGTATTATTTGCATATCCAGATTGATGCCTACTTGAGTCTTGTAAACTACGACTAAAAGCTTTTGTAATTGCACTTCGAGATTTGAGACATGTGATATGGATTGAAGGCGAATACGTTTTCAATTTTAGGGATTCTTAAAATATATGGCAACATTTATCAAATTTTTACTTATGAATGATGAATGTAAATTTCAAATAGTAAGGACTTTTTATCTGAAAGCGCATTTATTTTTTTTGTTTCATATAACTTTATACAAAACAAAAGTAGAGTGTATGTCACGAAAAAAAAAATATTTAATTCATGGACTTGCTGAAAAAGCTCTGAAGACATTTAAAAGCTAGAAGCTTTAAGAGTGTTTTTTTTTTTAAAAAAAAAGCTAATAAAACTCTAAAAATAATTAAGCTCAAATTATTATTAAATTATTATTTGATTGTTATTACATAATTGTCAGAAATGGCTGGTTGCAAGACAATGTGTTAGTGCTATTAAAGTGATAAGAGGTGTTTTCTGTTTAAGTACTGCATGTCTGCATATGTAGAGAATATTTCCCAATGGAGTATTATTTGCATCTCCATACCCAGATTGATGCCTGCTTGAGTCTTTTAAACTACGACTAAAAGCTTTTGGAATTGTACTTCGAAATGTGAGACATGTGATATGGATTGAAGACGTATATGCTTTCGATTTTAGGGATTCTTAAAATATATGGCAACATTTATCAAACTTTTACTTATGAATAATTAATGTAAATTTCAAATGGTGAAAATAAGACATTATTATTTTTGTCTGAAAGTCCATCCATTTTCTTTTTATATAACTAGAGAACATGCTACGGAAAAAAATATTTAATTCTTGGATTTGCTGGAGAAGCTCTGAACACATTTAAAAGCCAGAAGCTTTATGCTTGTTTTGTTTTGTAAAAAAGCTAATAAAACTCTAAAAATAATTAAGTTGAAATTATTATTAAATTATTGTTTGTTATTACATTATTGTCAGAAATTTCTGGTTGCAAGGCAATGGGGGTACTGTTAGAGTGATAAGAGCTGTGTTCTGTTTTAAGTACTACATGTCTGCAACTGAAGAGAATATTTAATTCATGTATTTACTGGAGATGCTCTGAAGACATTTAAAAGTTTGAAGCTTCATGCGTGTTTTGCTTTGTAAAAACCAAAAAAAAAAAAAAAAAAAAACCAAAAGAATAATTAAGTTGAAATTATTATTTGTTTGTTATTACATTACATATAATACAAAATTATAAACTTTAATATTTTAAGTACCTTTAAATAATTTTTATGCATATTTATGAGATTATTATTTATATTTAACATTATTATCATATTATTTATATTTATGGTTATTATCACATTAATAATTATATTTATGATTGCATATCTCATATGATTTCCTATTAGACAGACACATAAAACCAACTTAAAAACTCCTTTTAACTGATAAAACGTGGAATAGACTTGTTTCATCGCCCATCCCAATGGACTTGCCCCGTGCAGTTTTTACAGCACATTTCCGACTCTCGACAGGACATGATTTTCTTAATAAACACTTGCACCGCATGGGTGTTGCTACTCATGATGTCTGTCCTCTGTGCTTGTCAGGTGAAAACATGGACTTTTACATTTGACAACATGCACTGCACTTGATTTTGTGACCTTTTAGTTCTGACAACTTTACCAAGACTAAATTTTATTGGGTTGCTAGAGTTTTTATTGTGGATATCGCTAGAGTTTGATGTAGGAAATTTTTTTTTAGCATTTATTATTATGAAACTCTTTTAAAATGTTGAAGATGATTGAATTAAACCGAATTTCTGTAGAAAATACTCTCAAATTAAAAATAGACAAAAGGTAATGAAATATATCTTTATAAGGAATTCAGATGAATATTTGCCTCAGATATCATAAAATTTTATTGATTAAAATAGATTCGAAATTCTTGTTGATTTATATTGAAAATTTTTAACAAGTAAGGATTTAAAAATAAAAAAAAAAAAGTTAATAAAATATTATTATTAGAATTCAGCTTATTAAAGATACATGATAGATTTATATAGATGCATAATACATGATAGATTTATATAGATACATAATACATGATAGATTTTTTTTTTTCTGTATCTCAAGGATCAATCAATTTGTTCAAATTAATGTTTGATTTTTACAATTTATTAACTTATACGAAAAATAATTAAAAATTATTTAAATAAATGTCTGTAAAAACAAAATATGGAGAATGCTTATTTTTTCAAGGCGTTGATTATTACCATTATAAAAGTATATAATATCTTTTCAGAATTATATTCCAAATTAAGTTTAGATGAAAAAAAAAAAATTCACTTTATAGCCTCTTTTTAATTAATATGTTTCAACATTTTTTTTCTAATGCAGCTGGCAATACAGAGACAATTAATCTTTATATCTTTATGCCATAAGCAAGGGCTACTCCACTGTTACTCATTAAGCACAACCTAGGGGGCATATGTGACTTGTAGATAGGCCACGGACACGAGTAAGACTACCACCCACAACATTCTACGATTCTATTAGACCGAGAACTACGGTTTTAAAGTGGATTCCGAACCATGGCACCACCGGTACTCGATCCCGAAACCTCTGGCACCGAGCACTAGCCACTCGGCCATCAGGAACCATTATTATTATTAAAATATCCATGACAAAAGTCACTGTCTCAACTAGTAGTTGCATTATTGTAGGATAACGAGTGAACTGCCTCCTTAACATTTAATTTTAAAATTAATTCTCTAAATTTTGAAAAAATAAAATTTTTTTAATAAAAGAGTCAAGATTCATTTTCATACCGGCTCTTGACTCCAACTCCCGACTCCTTCAAAAACAGCCCGACTCCATTTTTGAAAGAGTCCACTTTATTACTGCATTAGTATATTATTGTACCTACGGTTTGAAAGTGGATTCCGAACCCCTACAAACATCCATGGCAAAGCCGGGATTCGAACCCAAAAAAACTGGTACCGAGCGCCAGAGCGCTAGTTGCTCGGCCATCGGGCCCTAATATGTTCAATATAATACTCAAGAAAGGTTACAAATTAAACATTTTGTATATAAATGAATTTTACACTATTTTTATTACAATATAAAAATTAAATAATTATACCTTATTTTCTTTATAAATACATTTTAATAAGATTTTAAGAAATATATTTTACAACCCATAAAAATTTTCCTCTAATTTCTTTACATCAAATATTAAGCAAGCAATATTCCTTACACCATAAACGCCCAAGAAAAGGCATTTAAAGACATCTACTTATTGATATCAAAGAAAAAAAGAAACTACAAAATCTTAAAAAAAAATAATAATAATCATATTCCTTTCAATTCATTCTTTATATTTCTATTTATATTTTTTTCTGAATTTTCAGTTGAATTATCGGGGGAAAAAAGCCGGGAGAAAAACGGAAAAAGAACGGAAACTCAAAAAATTATTCAAATCCAGAGCGCTATGATTTGCGTAAATTTGCATGCAGGGGGCTCCAGGACTTCCTCTGTTGTCGAACATCCCTTTTCGAAGGCAGTTCTGAGGTACCATCCTCACCCCCTCCTTTCCATCCCCAAATCAAAGCAAAGGGCAGACGATTCCGGGGTGATCGGCCACCAGCTTCTGTCTGACCTCCTCGACAAAACATGTCATCAATTGAATGTCTTTATTCTGCTTCCTTTTCCGACAGAATATTTGATGTTCGTTTCAAATAACCAAGTCGTATATTTTTGGAGATTTATTCCTCTCGTAATGATACATTATTGAACAAAATAATCCTTCTTTTCTTTTGCAAAAATATATATTTATGTCATGCAAAACTTTCAATGATGATTTAAAGTTTCCAATTTTTGCGAGAAGTCGTTATTTTATAATGTTTCAATGAAAGGAATTTTTTACTGATTTCCAACTTTCGCAAAAATTTACTATTTTATAACATTCCAATGAAAGACATTTTAATCTTAATATTATCTTCAGTTTTACCAGAAGTTACTATTTTATAATATTCCAATAAAAGGCATTTTAACAGATCTACCAATCTCCAACTTTTGGAAGAAGTTACTATTTCGTAATAATTCAATGAAAGGCATTTTAACTGATCTACTGATCTCTAACTCTTGCAAGAAGTTACTACCATTTTATAATATTTCAATGAAAGGCATTTTAACTGATTTCCAACTCTTGCAAGAAGTTACTACTATTTTATAATATTGTAATGAAAGGCATTTTAACTTATTTCCAACTTTTGCGAGAGCATACTATTTTATAATATTTCAATGACATTTTAATCGATTTCCAACTCTTGCAAGAAGTTACTACCATTTTATAATATTTCAATGAAAGATGTGTTAACTGATTTTCCACTTTTGTAAGAAGCTATTGTTTATAATATTTTAATGAAAGACATTTCAACTTATTTCCAACTTTTGCAAGAATTTACAATTTTATAATATACAAATGATAGGCATTTTAACTGATTTCCAACTCTTGCAAGAAGTTACTACTGTTTTATAATACTTCAATGAAAGACATTTTAACTGATTTCCAACGTTTTCGAAAGACATTTAATATTTTTTTAATATTTCAATTTTTTTCCTACTATGATTTGTTTGCAACTAAAGAACTGAGTGGTTATAAACAATAATTATTAAAAATTAAATTAAAAACTAGTCAATGTTTCATTGATAAAGTTTTATAAAATAAAACTTATTTTATATTTATTCTTAATTCACATTTTTTAATGATCTTAGATAAAAGTTTTAATGGCATTTTTTAATAATTTTTATCATAAAAATCGTTTTTAGAAATATAATTATTCTAAAATTTCATTTATGAAAGTATATTGAGTTATGAGCAACTAGTTTGTTTGAAATTGGTAATTGGTTGGTAATTGATAGTTAGTTGGTAATTGGTAAATAGTCGGTTGGTAATTGGTAGTTCGTTTAAAATTGGTAATTGATAGTTCGTTTAAAATTGGTAATTGGTAGTTCATTTGAAATTGGTAATTTGTAGATCGTTTAAAATTTCAAATTAGTTTATTAGTAATCGGTAGCTCGTTTGAAGTATGTAATAGGTAGTTTTTTTTAAAATTTGTTTAATTATTGGTATTCAACGTGTTAGAACTATAAAATTTATCAAACTATCAAAATAATACAAATGTTTCTTTATTGTCTAAAATATTTTATAACAAGTTAATGGCTTTTTGTATTTTTATAAAAGTATGTAGAACTATTAATGCTGTTCTGGCTCCTTTTATAATTATCAAAATTATCAAAAATTTTGGAATTCTTGATAAATGTCTGCTCTCATCCAAAAGTTGTCCGTTATTTTAATTTGCGTTAGTTGGCTTTTTAATTCATTTAGGATTTCTTAATATCCTTTTAATCTATTAATCATGTGATGAAAAGAAATAATATATATTCTCAAACTGGAGAATATATATTATTCCTCATTCATTCAAGAAGCATTTTATTGAATTATGTTTGATTGAATAATATCATAAACTTTTTTTGAAACTTACTTTCAGTATCTTTCCTTATAACAGAACTTTCTATTTCTTAATTTAGAAACAAGTTCAAAATACCACTTATCTTGCATGAACGTTATCTCAAACGTTTCTCAGGATAGTTTAGTAAACCGCAGTTCTATTGACAAACCAGACTCGTTTCAAAGACCAAAGATCATAGTTGTTGCTACAACCTGATTATATTTTTTGAAAGCGGTGTAGAATTTGGTATTTTCAGTGCATTTTTAAATATGTTTCTTTCCTATTTGTGATAAAAGTGAAATTTTTTAAGAAACTGGCTGTGACCAAGGCTTTAATAAAAACAGAAACGAAAATGTGTAAATTGAATCCTTTGTGTTTGGTTAAAATCATCCTTGCTGTCATCTATTGTTTCTGGTTGTTGTCTTCTTACTTGTACTACCTCACCTTGAAATCAGTTATGCCTCTGGAAAATGGGTCAGGGTTTTTCATGTTGTGGAAGGACCAACCTCTCGTCATGTACAGGAAACTCTATTTCTTCAACATCACAAATAAAGAAGATTTCTTGTTGGGCTCCGAAATGGAAGTGGATGAAATTGGTCCACTGACTTACTCCATGGAATGGCACAAGTCAGATTTCTACTGGAACGGTCAAGGAAATTTAACATATAAGCGAAAGACTGCTGTTGAGTTTCTTCCACATCTGTCTTTTGCCAATGAAAAGACACTATTTATACCCTGAATGTATCAATGATACAAAATTCTGAAAGGCTGAATAAACTAAATCGTTATAAAAGAAATTCATTTGTTATGAAGAAAACGATTAAACAACTGATGTACGAGGAAGAAGATGACTCACTTCCAGAATGGTTGAACAGATTGGACTGTTCGAAAAATGGTATCTATGTTTACGAAACAGACAGAACAGATTATGGTGTTCCTACGAGAAGTAGCATAGACGTAGGATCACCATTAAATATGAAAAAGATGTTCAAATATACTGATCCAGAACTATGTCGAACCATTAATTTTACCCAATCAGGTATTAGGTTTCTCGATGGGCTGAAAATTGATCAGTTTGAGACTTCTTCTGACATAAATAATTGGAATCAAACTCTCCGAGAATCCTGCAGGACATCCAGCTACAACAACAATTGTTGTCCTGGTTTTCCAATCGTATTATCCTTGCCGCATTTCTATGTTGCCAAAGTCTCCAACTCCTCGATATCAAATTTGAAATTAGATGAATCCATCCCCAACTGTTTTGTTGAAATAGAACCTATAACTGGCTTGACTACGAATTTCTCCCTCCGTTACCAATTCAATGTGAAAGTCAAGACCAATAAGAATTGGTCACATGTACACGACAATATTTATCCCTTGTTTTGGGTTGAAGATGTGGGATTTTCTTCAAAATACAGCGAAGAATTTCTTTTTACTATGTTAAAATGCCATATTATGTGTTGTATCATGTAGTAAGTTGGATGATTTTTTATATTACAATAGGATGCTTGGCATGTGTTCTTATTCAGTACATGTATCATAAAAAAGATGAAACAGTGCGGTCAACAGAGGAATTAATACCATTGGTTGACAATATGTCTTCCAGAAATACTTTGTCAATATATAAAAGAGAATTTCCTGTTGTGCATCTCTCATCTATTCAGAAAATGAGACAAAGCTTATCTCACCTGTATATAAATAATTATCCTTTTAAAATTATTACTGCCATAACAACGAAATATAAATAAGATAATGTGGAAGCATTTTATAAAATTATCATTGCTTTAAATTATTTGAAACTATAAATGTTTCGCATGAATAATCATGAATCAGTTTGTAATAAAACACCAAAAAATATAAAAATATATAAGTTAAATAAAGCATTTGAAATACTAAATGGGATTTTTTTTTCGTGTATTACGAACTGAAAAAGTGAGTAAATATTAAATTTTATTTTTCTTCTTTAAAAATTTTTTTTCGATATTTTATGATAGCAACAGTTTTAAACTTTAATCAATAAAATACATAATAATTCGTCGCTTTGAATTTAGTAAACGAAATCGCAAAATGATGAGCATCCTATTTTTAAATTATGTGGATCATTTTTCATTTTCTTAAAAACAATTTTATTATTATTATTATTATTATATGAATAATTATTTAAACAATAATAATTATTTAATAATTAATAAATAGCAATAATTTATTAATATTTATTATAATTATTTGTTGTGAAATGAAATATTTTTTTGCTGGAATACATATGTTTTCTTTTTTACTAGTAAATAAATTTTTGCAAATAATAAAATTTTATCAAATAAAATGAATTTTTATTTGATAAATATTTTAATAAGCTATCGTTTTGAAATAGTTTTCGTAAATAATTTCGATTTTTATATTATAAATTTGAGCTATTTAAAAATTAATTTATAAATGCAGGATTTTATAAAAAGGAACTAGGAATTATTTGTTTATTCGGTGTTTTCGAAAATTATTGACTAAAAATAACAGTTATTTTAAATTTCTAAATTATTGACAGTAATAGATTCATCCAGTAAAATCTTGCTTTTTCTGTTTTTTTTTTTTTTTTTTGATTACATATTATATTTTATAAACAGTTTAAAAATATAAATCGTAAACCCAATCATAAGAACTTTTTTTTTCAATGCTACATCTAAATATTTTTTTTTTTTTGAGCTTTATATATCTGGAGTAATTGCACTTGCAATTAATGAGAAAAACGAAATAATATTATGTACTTCTAAAATCACTGTAATTCCTGAAATAAATTAAAATACAAACCATAGAAATTTTAGTAATGAACAATAATTTTTTGATCAATATTTTCATACATATTATTTAAAATCATTTATTTTTTAATATGTCTTCTGAGCATATGTATATTTATGTTTAATAAATAATGTTGGCATACTTGCAGAGTGTGAGAAAAATTTAATGAATTTTTAACAATCATTTATTTTATATGATTGTTAATAGTTTTATGTCAGTTGAATGGTATGATTTTAAAATTGTGTTTTGCATGAAATTATTTTATATTAGATTTGAAATAAAAATGTTAGTTTGTTTAAGGATTAAAATTCTCATAATCTCTTCTATTTTTGTATATTTTGTAAGCAAATTCGGCTGAAGCAATAATTGTATGATTGTTATCTATTATCAGGTTAATTACAAAATAAAAATAATTATATTTATTAAATAAGGTATTATTTATTATTGAATAATACGGAAACTGATTTTAACTTTTTTTAAAAAAATAATAATAAAATGAAATGACTTTTTGAGACATTCTTACTATGAAAAAAATGAAGTGACTTTTTGAAATATTCTTGCAGTGAAAATTTTTTGTTATAAATTAGAATTACGTTTGTTTATAAAAATAATTTTTATTATTTTCGCTAAATAGTGTTTTCAAATCTCAAAATTTTTGAAGAATACAATATTAATAACAATACATTTAAAAATAATATATTTATTTTATTTTTACACGCTGTAAGTAATTAGTTAGCATTTAAACAAATTTTTTTTTTTATAAATTTCAAGAAATGAAGTTATTTTATTAAAGTTATTTCAAATTAGAAAATAATAAATTATTTCAAAGTAAATAGAAAAGTAAATAATTTTATTTTTAATATTCATTTCATGAATATTATCCGACAAAGATGAATGTTAGAACTATTTCATATGATAAAATAATTATTCAGAAAAAATCCAACAAATAGTTTGTATTTTTATCGCTCTTTTCTTCTGGAAGATAATTTTTGAATTAAAAGATCGATATATTTGTTTTAAAGTTTTCTTTATAAACATTGCATATTTCTGGCGAATGAATATCACTTAAAAAAATTCTAACTCAATTGTTTATTGAAATTACTCGAAAATAATATTCAGTATTTTTAAAATTTTAAAAGTAACTAAAACTTCAAAAACATAGGTGTAAATATATATATATATATATATATTCATCGAAAAATTCATAAAAATATATATTCATTCATAAAAATCATTTATAAAATATATATATATTAATTCATATATATATATACATTCATTCATAAAAAATAATAATATATTCATTTATAAAAAATATATATTCAGTGAAAAATAATTTATAATAAAATAATACATAAATTTATTAGTTATATAAATGAAACATTTTATTCATTGTCAATTTCTGTGGGGTTTTTTTTTACAGTTAAACGGCTTTTGTTTACAGTTAAAAATGAGTGATTCTTCTAAAAATTCAATTAGTAGGAGAAAATAAAATATTACAAAATTAGTAAAAAAATAGTACAAAAAACTTTAAGCAAATAAGAAATTTTAAAAAATTAATCAATTTTTGTTGCTTATTTTATAGATAAAATTCTTTTGGTTCTCACTTTCTTTTATTTGCATTATTAAAAAAATTATATTTTTAGAAAATAAAAAAATAATAAAGTAGAATGCAATTCCTAATGTCTATATATAGTAGATTCAATTTTATTCAGGTTATATCCCAAAGAGCTTTTCACATTAACCCTTCCTCTGTAAAAAAGGGGAAAAAATTAAATAACTTCTTAAACTAGGAATACCTTAGGTATTCAATTAAAAGATAAGGGGCTAAAATTCCTTTTAAATTCTTCAATCTAAAGATATATGACTGAAATTTAAGCTAAGTCCATGTCTAGAAATTCAATGATACCTTCCTTGCTCAGTGGAAAACTATCAATATTACTCCAGTGGTCTCTTTCAAAAATATAGTGGATTCTACAGTAATATAACTATACAGTAATACAGTGGACTCTTTCAAAAATATAGTGGACTCTACAGTAATACAGTGGACTCTATAATAATATACAATACAGCAATACAGTGGACTCTTTTGAAAATATAGCAGACTCAACAATAACAGTAATATAACAATACAGTGGACTCTTTAAAAAATGGAGTCGGGGTGAAAATGATTCTTGACACTTTACTAAAAATAATTACTAGCAGTTGAGTCAGTGACTGTTTTTGCCATGGGTACTTTAATAATAATAATGAGGCCTGATGGCCAAATGGCAAGCGCTCTGGCATTTGGTACCACATGTTCGGGTCCCAGAGGGTGCTATGGCAGTTTGTAGGGGCTCGCAATCCACTTTAAACAATAGGTCCTTGTCTTATAGGATCGTAGAGAGTTGTGGGGTAGTCTCGCTCGCGTCCGTAGTCTATCTTCAAGCTACACGTGCCCCCTAGGTAGTGCTAAAGGAATAACAGAGGTGCAGCCTTTGCTCATGGCATAAAGATTAACGGTCTCAGTATTGCTAGCTGCATTAGAACAACAACAACTTTAATAATACTAGCAATAAATCAAATTTGCTACCTTTTTAATTTAGTATTGTAAATTTTATAAGATATATATTTTAGTACAAGGATTTCTTTACGTCGAGTGCAAAGTACGTTAGTACAAATACTTACCATCATTATCATTGGCGCAACAGGCCATGGTGAGCCAAGATCGTCTGCCTACAGGCAGATTTCGAAACGAGAGATGTTTTCTTTATATGGGGTAGGGTTGTCAGCCCTACGCACAACGCTCTTCAGTCATATTAGAATGGGACCCATGGTTTTAAAGTGGATTCTGAAC
Organism: Caerostris extrusa; assembly: GCA_021605095.1. Classification (NCBI taxonomy): domain Eukaryota; kingdom Metazoa; phylum Arthropoda; class Arachnida; order Araneae; family Araneidae; genus Caerostris; species Caerostris extrusa. Next base: position 12,755 of record BPLR01021240.1, on the reverse strand, counting down.
CACTACAAACAACCATGGCCCCTCCGGGACCCGAATTCGAAACCTGTGGCACCGAGCGCTAGTCCAGGTGCCAGGTCCACGCGCATCAGGTCCAGTGCACATACTACACCATTAAAATTGTAAAAATACTTTGTAAATGCTAAGACATTTCCTAGATATATGAATTCAATAAAAGCCCTTAAATTTATTTTGCCAATTATCTAAATTCATTTGTAACGATCGTAGCTCATAACTAATATTACTGTAAAGACTTGGGAGTCGGTATAAAAAAATTGACTCAAGAATTTTAAATTTTTGGCCGACTCTCAAACCATGGAAACAGCAAATTATTTTGACGAACGATAGTCATAATAGACACATAGACATAAGATAAACATAGAAATTATACATGAAAATAGCTCGAGCTTATCAAAATTTTGTTTTTCGAAATACGTGTATATCTTAGCTGTTATGCATAGCTTTTCAATGTGTACATTAATACGATTAATAGCATTATATTTGAATCGAATGTACATATTAAGAAATGTGTGAATTATTTCAATACATTCCAAGATATTTAACAATATAAAGCTTTTATTATTTTTTAAAGAAAAATTCTTCAAAACTGTGCGCAGATAATGTTGTTGTTATAACGCAGCTGCCAACACAGAGACAGTTAATCGTTATTCCATAAGCAAGGGCTGCCGCGCTGTTACCCATTTAACCCTACCCAAGGCGCTTGTGTAGCTTAAAAATATTCTACGGAGGGGCCACTACAAACATCCATGGCACCGCCAGCACTCGAATCCGAAACCTGTGGTACCGAGCGCTAGTCAGTCGGGCCATCAAGCCCCGTGTCAGATAATATGTCGATGTTTTGTATTCACCGGTTTGTAATCGTTCAAATGTGTGAACTAATGTAAACTTGATTTAATTAATCATAGTTTTTACGTTTATTTTTAATTGTATAATCGTGTATAAATCATGTTCATATTCGTAAAAAATTAGAAATATAATTTTTAAAAAATGCTCTTTGAAAATGCAGCCTGTACTACTGTTGTGCAACTAGGGTCATAGTTATCATATAGTTAAAAACAAATTTAAAAAATCATTACAATTTCTTTTATTTAATAGCTAAGGGGTGGACAACCCGCTGTCCTCTTAAACATTTTTCTGGCCTATGAGATTTATTCCACTTTTACAAAATATATTTGCTTTTCACCACTTTGGCCATTATAAAATAATGTATTAAAAAATATGTTATTTGTGCATCCATGTATTAAAAATTAACTGTCAAATTTATGAGAAAATTAACTTTGATTTTAAAATAATATTCTTGCCCAAAGAAATATATCGCACTAGTAAAATAAATATATTTTAATGATTTCATTTATATTTATATATTTTTTATATTTCATTTTTAGTGCATATTTCTTTACAGTGTACGTTTAGTATCATTATTATTATATTATCTAAGTTTACGTGTAAGAATAATAGTAAACACACTAATAATAACTCATTATGTTTCTATTTTCCACTCCCAAAAATGTCTGTAGTGGGTCTAAATCTAATATGGGGATATATAATTTTATATGCGTCCCGTGGAGTTAGGATGCATTTCCAAAGTGACCCACAAGATCATTTGGGTTGGCCACCCCTGAATTAGCTGATTGCTTCAGTTATGCGATTTTCAGTTTTATTTTAACATATTTCATTATTCACATAGAATTATTTAGATTTAATCTAAAAATGAGTCATTTTCAATTTAAAAATATCAATGAATTATAAGTAAATCTTGTTATTTTGGTAATTCTGTCAGATAAAGTTTAAATTCACATAGAAATAACATTAACATCAAATAAATATTATGGCGTCAAATGTTATCTCTTTAACGTTTTTCATTTAATATAAAAAAAAAAACTATGTATCATAAAATGTTTTGTTGATGGCATAGGAATGAATTTTGATAAAAAATTGATAACAACCATACTGATAAATATTCTTTTATCAAAACTTATCACATCATTTCTATTTGAAATGTTTCTGCCTTATATTTACAATAAGGATATTTAAATACATGATTCACATCTTTGCATTTTAAATATAAAATGTGGAAATTTATGAAATTCAGATAGAGGTTTGAAAAGTTGCTTAGATATTTCATTTGTATAGATAATGCTACATTTATCAAAGCCTTTATTGTTTCTTTTTTATTTTAGATGAGTGATTGAAGTTTTCTTTTATGATATTTGTAAATATTTATGTATTTAAAATTTCTGTACAAATTAAAATAAAATATTTAGCTTAAAAATAATTGTAAGTTAAAATTGGCAAACAATTTTGATATTATAAAGAGTCACACATTCAGGTGCTCGGGGCCACAGATTTCGGGTTCGAGCCCCTCTGTGCTATGGATGTTTGTAGTGGCTCGAATTCACCTTTAAACCGTAGGTCTAATATGACTGTAGTGCGTTGGCCGTAGGCGTACATTCTAGTGTAAAGGCACATGGACGCACATAACCTATATGTGGTGTGGAATAATATATGTATATATACCGGGTTATTATAAATTTTTTCTAGATATATGAGTCACTAGATATCATATCAGGGTCCTGATGGCCAAGTGACTAACACTCTGGCGCTCGGTCCCACAGGTTTCGGGTGTTCGAGTCCTAGTAATGGTCATGGTGGTTTGTAGTGGTTAGAATGCACTTTAAACTGTACGTCCCTGTCTAATACGACTGTATAGTTTAGGGCTGACTACCCCACCCCGTAAAATGAAAACATTTCCTGTCTTGAAATCTGCCAGTAGGCAGATGGCCTTGGCCCACCATGGAACTGTTGCGACAATGATGATGATGATGCTATTGTAATTTGGAAGAAATGCATTCAAACGGCATTTGGGAGGATTTGAACTTCTCACCTCCCTTCTTAAGCTAAATAAAATGTGCTCCAAAATTAAGGATAGAAGTAATGCTTTTAATAAAGGGTACAAGAGGATTTGTTTTAGAAAACAGTTTGGTATATTCACTCTTTCAGAACATCAAGCCTAAATGTGCATTTTGAAAGAAAATCAATTCTTTATATCAATCAATTCATATATAAAAAAATTTATCATATGTATATCTATCTATATTTTCTCTCTGTATATATATATATCTCTCTTTTCTCTCTGTTTTTATATATATATATATATATATATATATAGAGAGAGAGAGAGAGAGAGAGAGCAAGATAATTTAATTCAGTCCTTCGTTGTTCTATAAAAATAAAAATTTTATCACCTTCTTCCTTGCTATTCATATATAAAATTTTCATTGTATTATTTTCAACAAAATTTCCAACGTTCAGAGTATATTATTAAAAAAATATATTTTTAATAATATACCTTGAACGTTGAAAATTTTGTTCAAGAACAACAAAATTACATTTTGAACATTTACAAACAACATTTTATTTTGAATAGTAGTATAATTATTTGAATTGGTTTATTATTAACATAGATATATTTTAATAATATAATTTGAATGTTGAAAATTTTGTTAAAAAATAACGCAACCAAAATTTTATATATAAATAGCAAGGAAGAGAGTGATAAAATTCTTAATTTCTATAGAAAATTGAATCGTCTGAGTATTAAATTCTCAAGTAATCTGCATGTTTGAAGTAGACTCCGAGTTTCAATTTGTTATAAACACTTTATCAGTTCTTAACCTTAACTGTAATTTACTAAACTTGATGCTCTTAAGGAAAGATACTTCTAGAATTATGGTATGGTAACGAAATGGTTGCAGTCAAAGGCAAACAAAGAAAAACAATCTATTCTTAGATTATTTCTATACTAAGTCACCTACCATTGAAAGTGGAATATCCACTTTGAATTTATTAGAAATATTATTCCTCCACAGTAAAAAAAATGTAACATTTGAATAACTTGTTTTGAACTTCTACTTTTAATTCTGTTTCCATTTCTCAACTCTCTATGCCTCAATGCAGTAATTAGAGATATATAGCCGCCTATCAGTTAGGAAGATGAGGATATATATATGCATATTTCTCTCTCAGGTTATATATATATGTTTATATATATATATATATATATATATAACCCGAGAGAAAAATATTAAATAAACTAAAGGATAAAGGAGAGTATTCATGATCCAGACATTTTGTGATTGGCACCGAAACAAATGATAAAACTATTGAATACTAGTGCAAATAAATAAAACTTTTATCAGTTAAAAAATCAATATACCAGATAAATACTGGTAATTCCATAGCAAGATTGTCAAATGTTTTTAAAAAAATCTTTGTCATGTGAATTTAGGTTGTATAAAATAAAAGAAAATAAAATTAAATTAAAAGAAAAAAAAAAAAAAATTCTGCCATCAAGACTTTAATAAAGGAAATAAATTTTCCTTAACAGAAACGAAATACATTTAATGAAACAATTGTTTATCGAAAATATTTCCATTATCAATATATTATCTGCTATTCTATGATGTAGTTTGACCACCATTTGTGTACAAAATTGGCAAACGTCCAAATTGGATGAATTCAAACAGAGTGGTGTAAAAGGGAAGTAAGGTAATTTTGAAGGGTTTTTTTTTAATTACAGTAAAAATAATTTTATTTTTTTAATAATTTAAAGTTTTAAGTGACTCAATAATAAAAGAAAATTAGATGAAAAAAAATTCATAATAACTATTATATATATATATATTCATACGTTTCTGCATTTAAGACAGGATGTTTACATTTACACACTTTTTGTGGTAGAATTGTATTTGCAATTCAATTTTCCTATTGTTATAATTCCTGCAATTCAGTTGTTTTTAAATCATAAATGATAGATATCAGTAATTAAAACATTTTTAAATTATGCAATTAGGAAATCCATCAAAAATTGGTAACTCGTTGTCGGACGCAGCATCAATACTGTTTAATCCTGGCCAGTAATAACATGCGCGACTAGCGTGTGGGAGGATCAGGATCAAATCCTAATGGCATGCATTGCAGTTACTGTTTTTGGAAACAAGAAGATTCGAGGATTATTGTGACAACTTGTATATGTATTTTGCAACAGTGACCAGAGTGCTTGTGAGAATTTCAGGGATTATTTTCTATGCGATACATAAATAAGGGATTACTCTAAAATCGTCCCTAAAGGCAATATCTTTCCTTCGTCACGTTTGAGATGGTTAAACGTGGCATACATGAGTGGATAAAAAAACAAATCAAATCAATCAAATGATTTTTTATGTACTCATGCACATGAGTACATAAAAAAAAAGAAATAAATTTTTTAAAATAAAATCCATTTTATTTTAAACATAGGCAGGTAACGGATCGTTACATGTATCACAAGCATTGCAATCTTTAAAACAAAAAGTGAATTCAGCAGATAAATTTTTCTGTTCATATCTGTAGTAGAAATTATGTAAGCCAAGGTTAAATGTTTTGATAATATCGAATTCATCGCCGTGATTTTCCTCACGTTGTAATGTTTGTCTTTTGGCTTACATTAATCTAAGGCAAGGTTTTTTTTTTTGCCAGGTCTACTTGATAAAACTGCTTATCATGCTAAGCGTCTATACTGAATGTCAGGAAAATGTAATTGCAAATTGTAAAACAAAAGAACCTAATGTTTTATGTAATTAAATTTTGAAGAAAGTTTTTATTTTTATTATGGTACATTGAATACTTTTTTTCTGGAAATGCTACTATAGTTCAATGGCTAATAATATTTGATTTTAATTCTTTAGATTGACGTAGTCTTTTCTTTATCTAAATTTTTATCTTTTACTAGCAAAAACCGGCATACGTTCTCCTGCCAAAAAAAAAAAAAAAAAAAAAAAATGCATTATAGAAAAATATATATCCCATGCATGCGTTTCGCGAATATGCATATCGCAAATATATTCTCCATGTTCCAATATATGTGCATACTCGTTTTCATGGATATCGTTTGAACGGCATATAAGATGAAATGCAGCAGCAACTTCTGGTGGCAAGTAACAATAAAGTGGATAACGCGAACCTATTTTCCATACCCTAATGCATATTACTACCAATTTTCATAACGATGGGTTGAACGGTATAGAAGTTGGTATACTGCAGCACCCTCTGGTGCCGACTAACAAGAAAGAGGATAGCATAAAGGCATTCTTTATGTTTTGTCAAACACACAAAAATGTTTTTCATCATAATCGGTTCAGCCGTTTAGTGAGGAGTCCCGTAACAAACACATGCACAAAAGAATTATATATATATATATATATATATATATATATATAAAAATATTATTAATGGCCAAAAACTATTCTACATACATATTCTTCTATAGTGAAATCTAAACTTACTTTATTGTAAAAAGTCTGTAAGAAATTAGTATTTTCTAGTCTTAGTGACTTATATATCATTTTCAAAGGCATGAGTAAGAATTGTTTTTTCTAAAGTATGTACGAATTGATATCATTTTTCAATTAGTTTATTTTCAAATTTTCCAACTTGGAAGAAATAAGAAATAGAAAAAGACTTAAAAAAGCAAAAACATATATCATTTTCCAAAGACAGTAAGAATATATATCATTTTTCCAAAGGCATGAGTAAGAATTATATATCTTTTTCCAAAGGCATGAGTAAGAATTATATATCATTTTTCAAAGGCATGAGTAAGAATTATATCACATTTTCCAACTTGGAAGAAATAAAAAATAGAAAAAGACTTTAAAAGCAATATGACAAGACAATTATATATCATTTTCCAAAGGCATGAGTAAGAATTATATATCTTTTTCCAAAGGCATGAGTAAGAATTATATATCATTTTTCAAAGGCATGAGTAAGAATTATATCACATTTTCCAACTTGGAAGAAATAAGAAATAGAAAAAGACTTAAAAGCAATATGACAAGACAATTATATATCATTTTCCAAAGGCATGAGTAAGAATTATATATCTTTTTCTAAAGGCATGAGTAAGAATTATATATCATTTTTCAAAGGCATGAGTAAGAATTATATCACATTTTCCAACTTGGAAGAAATAAGAAATAGAAAAAGACCACTTAAAAGCAATATGACAAGACAATTATATATCATTTTCCAAAGGCATGAGTAAGAATTATATATCTTTTCCAAAGGCATGAGTAAGAATTATATATCATTTTTCAAAGGCATGAGTAAGAATTATATCACATTTTCCAACTTGGAAGAAATAAGAAATAGAAAAGACTTAAAAGCAATATGACAAGACAATTATATATCATTTTCCAAAGGCATGAGTAAGAATTATATATCTTTTTCAAAGGCATGAGTAAGAATTATATATCATTTTTCAAAGGCATGAGTAAGAATTATATCACATTTTCCAACTTGGAAGAAATAAGAAATAGAAAAAGACTTAAAAGCAATATGACAAGACAATTATATATCATTTTTCAAAGGCATGAGTAAGAATTATATATCTTTTTCTAAAGGCATGAGTAAGAATTATATATCATTTTTCAAAGGCATGAGTAAGAATTATATCACATTTTCCAACTTGGAAGAAATAAGAAATAGAAAAAAGACTTAAAAGCAATATGACAAGACAATTATATATCATTTTCCAAAGGCATGAGTAAGAATTATATATCTTTTTCCAAAGGCATGAGTAAGAATTATATATCATTTTCAAAGGCATGAGTAAGAATTATATCACATTTTCCAACTTGGAAGAAATAAGAAATAGAAAAAGACTTAAAAGCAATATGACAAGACAATTATATATCATTTTCCAAAGGCATGAGTAAGAATTATATATCTTTTTCCAAAGGCATGAGTAAGAATTATATATCATTTTTCAAAGGCATGAGTAAGAATTATATCACATTTTCCAACTTGGAAGAAATAAGAAATAGAAAAAGACTTAAAAGCAATATGACAAGACAATTATATATCATTTTCCAAAGGCATGAGTAAGAATTATATATCTTTTCCAAAGGCATGAGTAAGAATTATATATCATTTTTCAAAGGCATGAGTAAGAATTATATCACATTTTCCAACTTGGAAGAAATAAGAAATAGAAAAAGACTTAAAAGCAATATGACAAGACAATTATATATCATTTTCCAAAGGCATGAGTAAGAATTATATATCTTTTTCTAAAGGCATGAGTAAGAATTATATATCATTTTTCAAAGGCATGAGTAAGAATTATATCACATTTTCCAACTTGGAAGAAATAAGAAATAGAAAAAAGACTTAAAAGCAATATGACAAGACAATTATATATCATTTTCCAAAGGCATGAGTAAGAATTATATATCTTTTTTTCCAAAGGCATGAGTAAGAATTATATATCATTTTCAAAGGCATGAGTAAGAATTATATCACATTTTCCAACTTGGAAGAAATAAGAAATAGAAAAAGACTTAAAAGCAATATGACAAGACAATTATATATCATTTTCCAAAGGCATGAGTAAGAATTATATATCTTTTTCTAAAGGCATGAGTAAGAATTATATATCATTTTTCAAAGGCATGAGTAAGAATTATATCACATTTTCCAACTTGGAAGAAATAAGAAATAGAAAAAGACTTAAAAGCAATATGACAAGACAATTATATATCATTTTCCAAAGGCATGAGTAAGAATTATATATCTTTTCCAAAGGCATGAGTAAGAATTATATATCATTTTTCAAAGGCATGAGTAAGAATTATATCACATTTTCCAACTTGGAAGAAATAAGAAATAGAAAAAGACTTAAAAGCAATATGACAAGACAATTATATATCATTTTCCAAAGGCATGAGTAAGAATTATATATCTTTTTCTAAAGGCATGAGTAAGAATTATATATCATTTTTCAAAGGCATGAGTAAGAATTATATCACATTTTCCAACTTGGAAGAAATAAGAAATAGAAAAAGACTTAAAAGCAATATGACAAGACAATTATATATCATTTTCCAAAGGCATGAGTAAGAATTATATATCTTTTTCCAAAGGCATGAGTAAGAATTATATATCATTTTTCAAAGGCATGAGTAAGAATTATATCACATTTTCCAACTTGGAAGAAATAAGAAATAGAAAAAAAGACTTAAAAGCAATATGACAAGACAATTATATATCATTTTCCAAAGGCATGAGTAAGAATTATATATCTTTTCTAAAGGCATGAGTAAGAATTATATATCATTTTTCAAAGGCATGAGAGTAAGAATTATATCACATTTTCCAACTTGGAAGAAATAAGAAATAGAAAAAGACTTAAAAGCAATATGACAAGACAATTATATATCATTTTCCAAAGGCATGAGTAAGAATTATATATCTTTTTCCAAAGGCATGAGTAAGAATTATATATCATTTTTCAAAGGCATGAGTAAGAATTATATCACATTTTCCAACTTGGAAGAAATAAGAAATAGAAAAAGACTTAAAAGCAATATGACAAGACAATTATATATCATTTTCCAAAGGCATGAGTAAGAATTATATATCTTTTCTAAAGGCATGAGTAAGAATTATATATCATTTTTCAAAGGCATGAGTAAGAATTATATCACATTTTCCAACTTGGAAGAAATAAGAAATAGAAAAAGACTTAAAAGCAATATGACAAGACAATTATATATCATTTTCCAAAGGCATGAGTAAGAATTATATATCTTTTCTAAAGGCATGAGTAAGAATTATATATCATTTTTCAAAGGCATGAGTAAGAATTATATCACATTTTCCAACTTGGAAGAAATAAGAAATAGAAAAGACTTAAAAAAGCAATATGACAAGACAATTATATATCATTTTCCAAAGGCATGAGTAAGAATTATATATCTTTTTAAAGGCATGAGTAAGAATTATATATCATTTTTCAAAGGCATGAGTAAGAATTATATCACATTTTCCAACTTGGAAGAAATAAGAAATAGAAAAAAGACTTTAAAGCAATATGACAAGACAATTATATATCATTTTCCAAAGGCATGAGTAAGAATTATATATCTTTTTCCAAAGGCATGAGTAAGAATTATATATCATTTTTCAAAGGCATGAGTAAGAATTATATCACATTTTCCAACTTGGAAGAAATAAGAAATAGAAAAAGACTTAAAAGCAATATGACAAGACAATTATATATCATTTTCCAAAGGCATGAGTAAGAATTATATATCTTTTTCTAAAGGCATGAGTAAGAATTATATATCATTTTTCAAAGGCATGAGTAAGAATTATATCACATTTTCCAACTTGGAAGAAATAAGAAATAGAAAAAGACTTAAAAGCAATATGACAAGACAATTATATATCATTTTCCAAAGGCATGAGTAAGAATTATATATCTTTTTCCAAAGGCATGAGTAAGAATTATATATCATTTTTCAAAGGCATGAGTAAGAATTATATCACATTTTCCAACTTGGAAGAAATAAGAAATAGAAAAAGACTTAAAAGCAATATGACAAGACAATTATATATCATTTTCCAAAGGCATGAGTAAGAATTATATATCTTTTCTAAAGGCATGAGTAAGAATTATATATCATTTTTCAAAGGCATGAGTAAGAATTATATCACATTTTCCAACTTGGAAGAAATAAGAAATAGAAAAAGACTTAAAAGCAATATGACAAGACAATTATATATCATTTTCCAAAGGCATGAGTAAGAATTATATATCTTTTTCAAAGGCATGAGTAAGAATTATATATCATTTTTCAAAGGCATGAGTAAGAATTATATCACATTTTCCAACTTGGAAGAAATAAGAAATAGAAAAAGACTTAAAAGCAATATGACAAGACAATTATATATCATTTTCAAAGGCATGAGTAAGAATTATATATCTTTTTCTAAAGGCATGAGTAAGAATTATATATCATTTTCAAAGGCATGAGTAAGAATTATATCACATTTTCCAACTTGGAAGAAATAACTTGAAATAAGAAATAGAAAAGACTTAAAAGCAATATGACAAGACAATTATATATCATTTTCCAAAGGCATGAGTAAGAATTATATATCTTTTCCAAAGGCATGAGTAAGAATTATATATCATTTTTCAAAGGCATGAGTAAGAATTATATCACATTTTCCAACTTGGAAGAAATAAGAAATAGAAAAAGACTTAAAAGCAATATGACAAGACAATTATATATCATTTTCCAAAGGCATGAGTAAGAATTATATATCTTTTTCTAAAGGCATGAGTAAGAATTATATATCATTTTTCAAAGGCATGAGTAAGAATTATATCACATTTTCCAACTTGGAAGAAATAAGAAATAGAAAAGACTTAAAAGCAATATGACAAGACAATTATATATCATTTTCCAAAGGCATGAGTAAGAATTATATATCTTTTTCCAAAGGCATGAGTAAGAATTATATATCATTTTCAAAGGCATGAGTAAGAATTATATCACATTTTCCAACTTGGAAGAAATAAGAAATAGAAAAAAAGACTTAAAAGCAATATGACAAGACAATTATATATCATTTTCAAAAGGCATGAGTAAGAATTATATATCTTTTTCCAAAGGCATGAGTAAGAATTATATATCATTTTTCAAAGGCATGAGTAAGAATTATATCACATTTTCCAACTTGGAAGAAATAAGAAATAGAAAAGACTTAAAAGCAATATGACAAGACAATTATATATCATTTTCCAAAGGCATGAGTAAAATTATATATCTTTTTCAAAGGCATGAGTAAGAATTATATATCATTTTCAAAGGCATGAGTAAGAATTATATCACATTTTCCAACTTGGAAGAAATAAGAAATAGAAAAAGACTTTAAAAGCAATATGACAAGACAATTATATATCATTTTCCAAAGGCATGAGTAAGAATTATATATCTTTTCCAAAGGCATGAGTAAGAATTATATATCATTTTTCAAAGGCATGAGTAAGAATTATATCACATTTTCCAACTTGGAAGAAATAAGAAATAGAAAAAGACTTAAAAGCAATATGACAAGACAATTATATATCATTTTCCAAAGGCATGAGTAAAATTATATATCTTTTTCAAAGGCATGAGTAAAATTATATATCATTTTTCAAAAGGCATGAGTAAGAATTATATCACATTTTCCAACTTGGAAGAAATAAGAAATAGAAATAAAAAAATGACAAGACAATTATAAAAAAGGCATGAGTAAGAATTATATGGCATGAGTAAGAATTATATATCATTTTCAAGACAATTATTATATCATTTTCCAAAGGCATGATGTAAGAATTATATATCTTCCTAAAGGCATGGTAAAATATATATCATTTTTCAAAGGCATGAGTAAGAATTATATCACATTTTCCAACTTGGAAGAAATAAGAAATAGAAAAAGACTTTCAATATGACAAGACAATTATATCATTTTTCAAAGGCATGGTAAGATTATATCTTTTTAAAAAGGCATGAGTAAGAACTATATATCATTTTTTCAAAGGCATGAGTAAGAATTATATCACATTTTCCAACTTGGAAGAAATAAGAAATAGAAAAAGACTTAAAAAAGCAATATGACAAGACAATTATATATCATTTTCCAAAGGCATGAGTAAGAATTATATATCTTTTTTCAAAGGCATGAGTAAGAATTATATATCATTTTTCAAAGGCATGAGTAAAATTATATCACATTTTTCCAACTTGGAAGAAATAAGAAATAGAAAAAAGACTTAAAAGCAATATGACAAGACAATTATATATCATTTTCCAAAGGCATGAGTAAGAATTATATATCTTTTTCTAAAGGCATGAGTA